>JAGXJF010004032.1:0-241168 GCA_019208055.1 Stipa capillata | reverse complement strand
CGAAGTCCGTTTTGGGTCCACGACCCACCAAATCGAAGTAAACGACGAGGCGCATCCGATAAAAAATACACGTGGTATACACCTGTACCCATCTTGACCCTCAAAATTCGGCTTCTAAGTAGGACTTTTCGCTACGGAAGTTTTTTTTTCTGTATTTGGTGATCTTGCGGGAGGGCATATCTCCTCCACCGGACTCAGGAACTCCGAATGGGTGTTTCTTGTTTCCTGGATAGCTTGAGTCGAGGATGTGCTTTCCATCTGATCCAAGTTCTGCCGCGAAAAGGCTGGGTTCTTCTCGCTGGTATGCCGTTTTCAAAATGCGCGGAGTCTGAGCCGTGGATTGCGCAATTTAGCTCGTTGTCGTTCCGACTTTCCTCAGAATGGCTCAAAATTTTCGGGAGTATATTAGAGTGTGACCTCCTGATATCTATTGCCGTGAAAACAAGTCGACGATTCGGAGCTGCCAAACTCCCTCCCCCGACGCTGCACTTTTTCCGTACTTATGCATTTTTTCGTCGGCTGAGAAATATACATAGCAGTTTGTGCCGGTCACGGCAGCCAAGTACCACATATGCTTCGCTTCATCTCTGCCACGGGCACAGGGCTTGTGCTGATTTCGACCGCCCAAGTCGTAGATATGTTATTTCACACTCCTGTAGTATATTGAAGGTGTTTTATGAGATAAAAAAAGAAACTAAAAATTCTAAGATAAACATTTGCAGTTCCTGTGCAGTTTCATATTTTCCTCCGGGGGTGTGGTGATACCTTCTGGTGGCATGTTTACAGGGACACGATTAGCTTTTTCATTTCATTGTCTGAGCTAGTTCAGCAACAGTGACCTAGTACTTGAACATTCATGTCAACTTGCATTTGCTGCAATGATAGTGCTACTCCTTGCTACTATACGAAGCAACAAGCTCCATTCCTATATGGTACGTGTGGTTCGGGTCACTTGGTAATGATATATTAACCTCTGATCACTTTGACACCGCAAAGGGCCGACAACCACCACTGCAGCACGGTAAGGAACTGGATAGAGTTTGGTGATTTGCTACTTAAATATATTGAGATTCTTATTGCCCACCCATACCCCCATATTCCAGTAGTCACTGATTTGTTTCCTTTTTGCTAAACCATGGAGGTTGTTCTGAGAAGATTGTCTTAAGGGTGTCTCACGGATGATACCACAGGACCAGATGATGCGAATGCAATGGCTAGGACGAACGCCTCAAAGCTATGAGGGTCGGATGAAAGGCGACTGCCAACGCTAACATTGCTGCTATATTGGCGCGCCTTGATAATCTTTGCAGGTTCTTTCGATACCTGCCCCTGTCGTCCAGCTCATAACAATGGCGATACCACGTGTCCCAACGAGAGTGTGACTTGTCGTCTTGTGCCGGTGACCAAAATGCCTCGGTGATGGACGACATGCAGATCCGTGGGATCAGGAGCCAACGCACACGACACGACCAGCGAGGACCGAGAAACGACTACAGTGCTGATTTCTAAAGATGAGGTATGACGTCCACCACAACAACCGGACCGGGATCGAACAGTCGACAACGCTACAAAACGATATGGTACGCAACGTGCCCACGGGAGAGACCGGTGAACGAGATGGACGCTTCTCTATAGGAAAATTCACTATACCTCCTTAAGTAAGGTAAATATGATCCAGATGCATATAACTCACTATGGGAGTTTACTAGGTCGATCAGAAATTCTGCTATGGCCATGAATTTCCAGGAGGACACACGTGTAGGGCTGCTACTAGTGATGTTCTCTGATTTTGCTTCTGTTTGGTGGAAGCGAACACTGTAGAGATACACCGTCATCATATCCAACCACTTGGAGGCATTTAAAACAACTGGATGAGACATGTAGATTCGTGTTGCCCCTCATACTGAGCTAGAGACATTATTGAATAGAAAGTTACAGCGCTATATCCAGGAAATAGGTCTTGCGAAGACTATTATCTATAGAATTGCAAATGGGTCAATGCCTACGCTGTTGTGGTAATGGAAGAATTGAGGGAAGCTGGCTATGGGGGGGGGCTTAGGTGGGGGGGGGTGTGTATGGTAGGGGATTGAATAGAGAGTGTGCCTGATATTCTTGCTTTATAGAGGGAATATCACGTCTATGATCGTTGTATCCACCTTGCTTATACATGCTGAACATGAAGTGGCAAGAGGGGCCGGGTGTGGTGTCGCTACGTAGACAGGCGTACTCAATTTCCGGCAGTTAGTGCTTCCACGTGGATCACCACGTGGGCCACCTAGGACCACCCACCGAACCGCTACAGCGACCACCACCTACTGACCTCGCAGCCTCTGGCTCATGCTCCATCCAATTCAGCATACCGTTCTCTGGCCCCGACAAAAACTGCTTCGTCAACTCCTGCTAAGAGTTCGTCATCGGTAGCCTCCACTGGAAGAACAAGGGACATTCAGTGCCACCGTTGCAAGGGCTTCGGCCATATCATGAAGGACTGTCCTAACAAGCGCGTACTGCTCATTCGTGAAGATGGCGAGTACGACTCCGCGAGTGATCTTGATGAGGATACCTATGCCTTGCTCGCTGAACATGACCAAAGCGACGTCAAGTCCGATCAAGACGAAGAGCATGTGACTGCTGCAGATGCCGACCGGTACATGAGCATTATAGCCCACCGTGTGCTTAGTGCTCAAATTGTTCGAGACAAGAAGAGTCAGCGCCACAACCTCTTCCACATTAAAGGTGTCGTTAAGGAGCGTTCCATTCGTATAATCATTGATGGAGGGAGTTGCAATAACTTAGCCAGCGCCGACATGGTGGAGAAGCTCACTCTACCTACGCGGCCACACCCACATCCTTATTACATCGAATGGTTCAATGATGGCGGCAAAGTAAGGTAACACGCATGGTGAGAGTTCAGTTTTCTTTAGGATCATATCATGATACTGTTGATGCGACATTGTGCCTATGCAAGCTTGTTCCATGTTATTAGGACGACCATGGCAGTATGATAAACATTGTATACATGATGGTCGAACTAATCAATATACTCTCTCGCATAATGAAAGAAAATAGTTCTACACCCTATGTCCCCTGAGCAAATTTTACAGGATGATCTTGCTAGGGCTAGCAGAAATAAACATAGAGAGCATGCTAAATCTGAAAATCAGCAAGTAGTTCATGAGTTAGAACAATTTAATAAGTTGAACAAAGCGACCCCTAGCTCATCTAAGGAAATCAAATTGAAAGGTGCCGCATTCCTAGCCACACGTGCTGAAATTTCAGAAATAGATGCTAGTTCTCATGCATGCTATGGACTGATTTGCAAAGAAGTTTTGTTTTCATTTGAGGATATGCCTCCTTCTTTGCCTCCTGCTGTTGCTAACCTTTTGCAGAAATACATTGATGTGTTTCCAAAAGAAATACCGCCGGGGCTGCCACCTATGAGAGGCATTGAACACCAGATTGATTTGATTCCAGGCGCCTCGCTGCCTAACCGTGCACCGTACCGTACAAACCCTGAGGAGACCAAGGAGATTCAGCGGCAAGTGTAAGAACTTCTTGAAAAAGGTTATGTTCGTGAATCCCTTAGTCCTTGTGCTGTTCCTGTTATTCTTGTTCCTAAGAAAGGCGGTACTTGGCGCATGTGTGTAGACTGTAGAGCCATTAATAATATTACAATTCGCTATCGTCATCCTATTCCTCGACTGGATGACATGCTTGATGAACTTAGTGGCTCAGTCGTGTTCTCTAAAGTAGACTTGCGAAGTGGCTACCATCAAATTCGTATGAAATTGGGTGATGAATGGAAAACAGCTTTCAAAACTAAATTCGGGTTATATGAGTGGTTAGTTATGCCCTTTGGATTGACTAATGCCCCTAGCACTTTCATGAGATTAATGAATGAAGTTTTGCGAGCTTTCATAGGACGGTTTGTGGTAGTATACTTGATGATATACTCATTTTTAGCAAGTCATTAGAGGAGCACCTAGACCATTTACGTGCTGTTTTAATGCTTTACGTGATGCACGATTATTTGGCAACCTCGAGAAGTGCACTTTTTTGCACGGATCGAGTCTCTTTTCTTGGCTATGTTGTGACCCCGCAGGGCATTGAAGTTGATCAAGCCAAGGTCGAGGCGATACAGAGTTGGCCGACTCCTAAAACGGTCACACAGGTGCGGAGTTTTCTCGGACTTGCTGGTTTCTATCGGCGGTTCGTGAAGGATTTCAGCACCATTGCAGCGCCGCTCAATGAGCTTACCAAGAAGGATGTACCTTTTGTTTGGAGTGACGCACAAGAAGACGCCTTCGTGATATTAAAAGATAAGTTAACACATGCCCCCTTGCTGCAACTTCCTGATTTTAATAAGATGTTTGAGCTTGAGTGTGATGCTAGCGGCATAGGGCTTGGTGGTGTTTTATTACAAGAAGGCAAACCTGTAGCTTACTTTAGTGAAAAACTCAGTGGGCCTAGTCTGAATTATTCAACCTATGACAAAGAACTTTATGCTCTCGTTCGGACTTTAGAAACATGGCAATATCACTTGTGGCCCAAGGAGTTCATTATACATTCTGATCATGAATCTTTGAAACATATCAGAAGTCAAGCTAAACTGAACCGTAGACATGCTAAGTGGGTTGAGTTCATTGAGTCTTTTCCTTATGTTATCAAACACAAAAAGGGTAAAGAAAATGTTACTGCAGATGCATTGTCACGACGTTATACCATGCTTTCACAACTTGACTTCAAAATTTTTGGTTTGGAGACCATCAAAGATCAATATATGCATGATGCTGAATTCAAAGATGTATTGCAGAATTGTCGAGAAAGCCGCACATGGAAACAAGTTCATCATTCATGATGGATTTGTGTTCCGTGCTAATAAGCTATGCATCCCAGCTAGCTCTGTTCGTCTTTTGTTGTTACAGGAGGCGCATGGAGGAGGGTTGATGGGTCATTTGGCGTTAAGAAAATGGAGGACGTGCTGGCTGGCCACTTCTTTTGGCCTAAGATGAGACGGGATGTGAAGAGATTCGTTGCTCGCTGCACTACATGTCAAAAAGCTAAGTCACGACTTAACCCTCATGGTTTATATATGCCTTTACCTGTTCCTAGTGTGCCTGGGAAGATATATCTATGGACTTTGTTTTGGGGCTGCCTAGGACCAAATATGGGAGGGATAGTATATTTGTTGTGGTGGATCGATTTAGTAAGATGGCACACTTTATTCCTTGTCACAAATTTGATGATGCCACTGTTGTTGCTGATTTGTTCTTTCGTGAAATTATACGTTTGCATGGTGTGCCTAATACTATTGTGTCCGATCGTGATACTAAATTTCTTAGCCATTTTTGGAGAACTTTATGGGCTAAATTGGGGACTAAGCTTTTGTTTTCTACTACTTGTCATCCCCAAACTGATGGACAAACTGAGGTTGTGAATAGAACATTGTCTACTATGCTTCGGGCTGTTTTGAAACAAAATTTACGTCTGTGGGAAGAATGTTTACCTCATATTGAGTTTGCTTATAATCGTTCGCTGCATTCTACCACTAGATGTGTCCTTTTGAGATTGTTTATGGCTTTTTTCCTCGTGCACCTATTGATTTATTGCCTCTTCCATCTTCGGAGAAGGTTAATTTTGATGCTAAGCAACGTGCTGATTTGATATTAAAGCTGCATGAGACAACCAAAGAAAACATTGAGCGCATGAATGCTAAATATAAACTTGCTGGTAGCCAGGGTAGAAAACATATTGTGTTTGAACCAAGTGATTTAGTTTGGCTGCATTTGAGAAAAGATCGTTTCCCTGAATTGCGCAAATCTAAGCTCATGCCTCGCGCTGATGGTCCTTTCAAAGTGCTTGACAAGATTAATGATAATGCCTATAAGCTTGATCTCCCTGCAGCCTTTGGGGTTAGTCCCACCTTTAACGTTGCAGATTTGAAGCCATATTTGGGTGAGGGTGACGAGTTGCCGTCGAGGACGACGTCATTTCAAGAAGGGGAGGATGATGAGGACATCCCTAACATCGATACAACCTTAGTAAAGGGTCCTGTAACATGAGCTCGAGCACACCAACTTAATTGTCAGGTAAATTCGTTTCTTGGAGCTCCGTCATTTTATATGAACTCCATGATGCTGCCTAAAGGAGATGATGTTATATTACTCAAGAACATGGGTTCAAGTGAGGAGAAGGACGGCAGCGCTACAAGGATGGAGTCACCGTGAGGGACAACTTATACTTAGTAGATGGTGCTGCGTCACCTCTTCTTGGGCCCAAGGGCCTGTAAGCCATAAGGGGCCCCCATGTCACCCCCATTAGGGTTTGGTACTGTTCACGTGCACTGTTCGCGTGAACAGTACCCCCTTCCCCCTTTCTTCTCTCTTTAAATAGTAGCTGCCACCCCTAGGATTAATCGGGTTTCATTGAATTGTTTAGCTACTGCTACAATGTTGCATCTACAAGTCGTGTAGGACTACCGCCTTGTTCAGATCTCCAGTGGAATCCCACACTTTGTTCTTTTAGCTCTTGTGCCAATTTTATACTCGTAATTTCAGATTGCAATCTTAGTTCTTGCTGGTTCTTCGGTTGCTTGCAGGAACTCGAACTTCGTGTTCAGGTTGATCGCGCCTACGGCAAGGTCAATAACCATCGGACGTTGGTTTAGCGATTGCTAAGGCGTATCGTCACGTACGGTATAGTCGATCGTCAAGGTCAAACTCCACCAAATCGATAGTTACATTCGTCTCATCGAAAGATCGGGCCACCGTTACATCAATATGTGTGCTGCGTCTCTCCCACCGATGGCGACTTTCTATGGACCGTTCGTGGCATCCTCAGTGCGTCAAGATTTATAAGGATACCCTGCATCTTCTCCAACAATGGCGACGTCCGTACCCCCTCATTCAGTGCTTCGACATCATCGCTGCTACCGTCCTTATAGCTCTGCCTTCGCCTTCATCTCTGTCACTGTGCTCTGCCTCTTTTGACATGCTACAACAAGCGCACACATGAATTAGATTTTTTTTTATCAAGTAGATTCTTAATTCTGGGGGAAGAACAAAAGGCAAATGTGCCAACTTTCAAGGGTGTCAACCTTTGAAGTGCTATCAATTGATAATAAGTCATCTGAATATTGTAGATTTTAATCATGATATTTATATTAACCACGAGGAACAACTACATTTCAATATAGACTCAATGGCTCCATGCATGGATTGTGCATTGAAGGGATTATAATAGCAATCTTAGAAATCATATAAAGTTCCTATGGAAATTGTACAATCCAAATAGGGGCTTAGAGATTCACCTTAACAACAAGAAAACCATTCTGAAAGCTTATTAGTTATTAGGACAAGTGGGCAAAAAAAATCTGTAAGCTTACAACGAAAATTTATAGTATGTCACGGAGAATCACAAAGAACGTAGCAAACATTAATTTGATCTTGAAGCATTTTAATCACTTAACTTGCATACACCTAGATGTCATGAAGGAAGCATAAGCTTCTTGCTCCGAATAGAGAGCTCTAATTTTTTATTTTTGACCTGATGCATTACAGACTTGGGAATTAGGAGACTGAAATTTTTCATATATGGAGCAACACTGTAATGGTACTTGATGGAAAAAGAAGTTCCTATTGTAATTCCTCCCACTGCTTACTTAAAGAACCAATCTTCATGCTTTAAAAATATACAAATTAGCATAGAAACTTGAATGTACAAGAACATATATATTGGGTTTAACATTTGCTAAGTGCTTGCATAAGCTGGGTATTTTGTCAAAACGGTAGCATTATTTACCATTAGTTTCTCCACACTCTGATTTGATAGCCTCCCCCAACAGAGCTTCAGGGTGCAGGGTGCTCTGCCTTTTCCTTCTGCAACCTCATGCCACCCAACCAGCAACATGAAAATTTATCATGCGCATGGAGCTAGGGAGAGGGCAGGGCCGTAGGGGCGTACATACTGGTGATGCCATGATAGATGGAGCTGCGTTTCCCCGAGCGGCATTTGGGGGGTGGGGAGTGGTGGCCGGCCTTTGTCTTAGCACTTGCTCGACGTGGTTTTGTTGCTACCCATTTTGGAGGCCCATGTTGTGGTCTTTGTGGGCAATGGAGCTGTAGTGAGCTCGACGTCACTGCTTGGGCTGCTTGCTAGTGGCCTACGCTTGTTCTAGAGGCTTGTGCTCGTCATTTAGCACTTGAGCGTCTTCAATACCACCTATGTTGATAATACAACCAACATTCAATCTCTTGCCTTGGAAGTCTTGCGCCTGATGTTCTCTTTGCTCGCCTAATGGTGACTAGATCAACAACTCGTTGACGGTGTTTCGTACTTCACTTGGTGGTGGAGACACATTATAGACCCTATTACCACATGCTGTGTACGCGTAGTGACCTAGTTGCAGCTCTCCGACGTATATCCTTTCAAGTCAAGTTTGATATGTGTATACACGTTTACTATAAAAAATTAAATGTAATCTTTTTTTTTCATTGCCTGTACCGAATCACGTTGTAACTATCAATGGACGTAGAGATCTTACCTTAGGAAAAAACCCGGGAAGATGGATCAACATCCTTCCTAGCAGCAAGTGCTCAGGCAGTTCGGCCACCACATCCATATGTCCCCTCAAACTAAATGCTATGTCCTCCCGAAAATGTCTCTCTCGTTTTGACAGTACGATGCAATACTTCGGTTATTAAACCCTCGTTTGTAACAACACAGAATTTTCATGAAACTTTTATGGAATTAAATTCGTTTGTAACAACGCAGAATTTTCATGAAACTTTTGTGGAATTGAATTGTTTTTATGAAATTCATACGAAGTTCCTACGTTCCAAACAAGTATTAAATGTACCACACCAAGTTACAACAACCAATTACTCTAATTAAATTATTATTATTTCTAAGTCGATAGAGAAATTATTATTTCTAAATAGATGATCTTGGACGTTGATTCTTTATCTAACGGTTAATTAGGTAGTTGCATAGTTTAGTGATTATGTGTAATTTCAGATTTAGAAATATACAATTAGTCAATTGCATAATTCTAGACCTAAAATTGTATAAACTTTTCCGTGTAACTATAGGCTTAATAATAGAAATAACAAATTTTCAACCAACCGAGAATAGCAAATCCGATTAAATTACCAATCACTGCCAAACAGATCCACGAGCAGATGTTTTTATTGAAGAGTAGCAGCACACTTTATTGACAGGTACCGGGCCATTTACAGGAGTGAAAGCGTCTCTCTGCATTATTGTTTCACTGACTCTCAACTGCTCTCTATCTCTCGACGTTGACGTGGCACACCAGATGAGATGATCACTGGGGGAGCTGAGACCGGTAGATGTCATGGCACGACGATGACGGCAGCACGGGGCACAGCCTCACCGAGAACGCGTAACGAGCCGGCGGCACCAGGTACTGCTCGTGCACACACGGCGTCCAGCTGTCGTCCCCTCCCAGACCCATATGCTTGTGATCAAGATGCACCTGCAAATGCAACACAACACCGGCCATTTTCGACATCACTCTCCTATCTCAGTTTCAACAGTATCTGAACATGGAGCTCAGATGCAAAACAAACCTCGATGTCGTCTCCCTTGACCAGCTTGTGTTTATGGGTTGCCCGGTCGAGCTCCGCGGTGCCATAGTAGCTGGCGCTCATCTGCATCGGCGGGGATTCGCCGTAGACTGACGCGAAGAGGCCGAACCCGTCGGTGTTCTGAAGCGCCATCCATCTGACGTCTGCTCGGCCACCGCATTCGCCCGGAACAATGTAGGGCACATGGAGGTCCTCGACGCTGCTTTCGTATACGCCGACTTGCGCGGCGGCTTTGCGGTCCGGGTAGCACTCGAACGGCCCCCTCCCGTACCATGTGACACGGCTCAGGGATTTCTCTGCGTTGAACACGATGCCAACCCGCGGGAGGGGTGGAAGGTCACTCTTGGGGTTTACCTCGTATTCGAGAATCATGTCGCCTGACTCGTAGATCCGGCAGCGCATATGAACCCGGAAAAGTACGGACTCAGAAGCTTCTGAAAGAGCGGCATCGTCAGGCTTTGCCAAGTGCCCAGGAAGACCATGGTATATGGTAGAAATCTCGACGGTATGGTCTGGTAATTCCTTCACTGAAAACTGCCTGCTGCAGAACGAGATGTTGTCGAGGAAGGCTTCTCTCCATCTTGAAGCATAGGGCTTGGTGTAGAAGCCTCCGTTGTCATTGTCAGTTGGTGCACGCCAAAAGCAAGGAAATATTCCCTTACTCATCAGCTCAATGTTGTTGATCTGTTGTTCGGAGATGTATCATGAGTTTCTGATTTTTATAAACGAATTAGAAGTAATAACGCTGATAAAAAGTTTGAACCATATCCAGAGTGTGACAAACTAATATTACTACGATAAGTAACAATGGAAGAGCCCATCTGCAGTTATTCAGACCACCGGAAAATGAATACATTAAGAGTTCCAGATAACAGTAGGCGTTGCATACTAAATCGAACCATCAAAGCATTAAGGGGAATACAGCGAAAACGGATTGTCAAACTTAGAAGACAATACCTATTGTGACAGGTCTAAGTTGTTAGAATTAATGGGCTAGGCCAAAACTAGTTCTACATTTAATTCTAAATAAATCTTAAAGGCCAACTCATGCATGGCAAGAGCTAGTGGTTTTAGTCCCATATTGCTAGTTGAAGTAGAGGGACACCACCTTATAAGGGTTGGTGCTCCACACCTCTCCAAAGCAATGTGAGGTGAGAAAGGAAAATACCACACGTGTGCGCTCGCTCGCCTCGCCGAGCCGGGCGTGGCGTGACGAAGGGCGCGCGCACACGACATGCGCGTGAATGGTCCGGCGAATTCGGGCTCCTCGCTGAGCCCTATCGCAACTCTCTTTTGCCATTTGTTTTGTCACACGATTTTGGATAAGGATCCAAACCGAATTCGGATCATGTTTGGAACGTGCGCCGTACTCGCATCCAAATCGGATCCAGAACCGTGGCGGCTCGTCTTTAAGAAGCCATCGCTCTTCCAGACGAAAAACACAAGCCATCAATCTGTTCGCTGCTTTTCCAAACGCACTGCGCCGCTCCGAAGTCTTCTCCATCTCGTTCCTCGGCGTGCACCGAGGGACGGGAGAGCAAATCTCCGGAACCCTCCGCTCTTGAGATCCTGTACGGGAGAGAGCGAATAAGGTTTTTGTGAAGCGCCTTCGCGACTGCTAGCTGTTGTTCGGTCTGTTGCACTGCGTCGACCTCTTCTCGGCATCGACTTCCTCCCTGCATCAAGTCATGCTGCATCGACCTCTTCGCTGCGGCAAGTTTGGCTACGTCGCTTCTTCACATCTCCGGTAATACCCTATTTCTGTAGATGGAATTGATGGCGACATTGCTCGTTGTTCTAGTATTAGTCTGTGATTTAGACATGTGCTGTGATGTACTTCCTGTGCTATTGATAATGTCTAGATTTGATTCTCTGTCTCTAGTCATGTTAGGTCTTCGGATTAGTTTCATTATATTGTCTAATTGTCCAACATTCCAAAAACCTTATAGGCATGTAATGAATATGATGAAAGTCTCTAGTTTTGCCAATGCTATTAAACCTGAAAATTTCACAGGAGTGAACTTTAAGAGGTGGCAGATGAGGGTGACACTCTGGCTCACGGCTATGAATATGTTCTGGGTTTTTGAAGGGAAACCAGACAAATTCGCATCAGCTGAGAAGGAGAAAGAGTTTGCCGATGTCACCACTGTGTTCATAGGCTATGTTCTGAGTGTGCTCTCCAACCATCTCTTCGATGTGTACATGAACATGAAAAACGCGAAAGAGCTGTAGGATGCACTTGAGAGCAAATTTGCTATCTCTGATGCTGGCAGTGAGCTTTATTCCATTGAGCAGTACCACGAGTATAGAATGGTCGAAAACCGTTCTATGGTAGAGCAGGCTCATGAAATACAGTTAATGGTGAAGGAAGTCGAACACCTTAAATGTCAATTACCTGACAAGTTTGTGACTGGGGGCATAATTGCCAAGTTACCTCCCTCGTGGAGAAACTTTGCCACATCTCTGAAACACAAGAGGCTAAATATTTTCGTAGAGGATCTAATTGTGTCCCTTGATGTGGAAGAGAAAGCTCAGGCGAAAGATGTGCACTTAAAGGGTGGCGAGGGTCATTCCAATGTCAACATGGTACACAAGCCTAGACATGGTAAGTTCAGGGGAAAGGGCAAGGCCGTTTAAACGACCAACTTCAAGAAGAAAGAAAAGGAAAGACCAAAAGGTGCTTGCTTCGTGTGCGGTGAGGACACCCATTGGGCAAAGAAATGTCCTCAGCGTAAAAGCAAGAAACTACAGCAATGACAGCCCAAGACTGTCAATGTGACCATATGCGAGGAGAACAATGCAGAACCATCAGGGTATGGTAAATCCTCTATTGTTCTTTCGGTTTGTCACCCCCACTGATTGGTGGTTTGACGACGGCGCTAATGTTCACGTGTGTGCTGATGTTTCCATATTTTCTTCTTATCAGACCAACCGAGCTTCTTCCGTACTGATAGGGAACGGGTTGCATGCTCGTGTTCCTGGTGCTGGCACGATAGATCTGAAGCTTACTTCGGGAAAGATCGTGCAGCCGAAGAACGTGCAGCATGTCCCCTCAATAAGCAAGAACCTCGTTAGTGTATCCCTTCTATGTAGAGACGGGTAAAAGTTGGTGTTTGAGTCGAATAAAGTTGTTGCGTCTAAGTTTGAGTCGAATAAAGTTGTTGCGTCTAAGTTTGGACAATTTATTGGAAAAGGCTATGACTGTGGAGGCATGTTCCGTCTTTCTCTTTCAGATTCCTGTAATAAGACTGTGAACCAAATTTATGATCTAGTTAATGTTAGTGAAGCTTCTGTTTGGCATTCATGTTTATGTCACATAAATTTTAGTTGTATAACTCGGCTATCCAGTTTAGACATAATTTCGAAACTTTTCATTGTCAAAGGTTCAAAGTGCCAATCTTGTGTGCAAGCTAAACAACCTCGCAAGCCCCACAAGGCTGTGGAAGAAAGAAATTTCGCACCATTAGAACTCATTCATTTAGACCTTTGTGAAATGAATGGTGTGTTGACAAAAGGGGGAAAGAAATATTTCATGACTTTGATCGATGATGCGACTAGATACTACTATATGTACTTACTGAAAATCAAAGATGAAGCTCTTGATCACTTTAAAATCTATAAGGCTGAAGTTGAAAATCAACTAGAGAGAAAGATAAAAAAACTTAGGTCAGATCGAGTGGAGAGTACTTTTCTAATGAGTTCAATTTATTCTGTGAGGAACATGGTATAATCCATGAGAGGACGCCTCCCTATTCACCCCAGTCGAACTTCTCTGGTAATACCCTATTTCCGTAGATGGAATTGATGACGACGTTACTCGCTGTTCTAGTATTATCTGTGATCTAGACATGTGCTGTGACATACTCCTGTGTTATTGATAATGTCTAGATTTGATTCTCTGTCTCTAGTCGTGTTAGGTCTTCGGATTAATTTCATTATATTGCCTAACTGTCCAACATAAGTCACATAAATATAAAAAAATTAAGATGATACAAAGAGCCCAATCACAAGCCATGACTTGATATTTCTACGCTCTATCGTATCCCTCATAAAATCGGGAGCATAATCATGAATAGCGCTCACAAGTTACAACTTGTACTGCGCAAAGCCAATTGCTATTCAGGACCATACAATTCTCGGAACTAACAGATGTGAGGTACGCACATAGGTACCACGAACTATAGAGATGAACAGAACACCTTTTTAAAATACCGACAGTGCAAACTATAACTGTGGACTAAACAGGCCACTCGACTTACAGCTGTTATCTGTTTAGAATAACCAAAAAAAACCCCTCCCTTCCTGGTTTTGAGCCCTCACCTCGTTTGTACTTATAAATTTTTTGATACTTGACTCCTAGATCTAGGATGGAGAATCAACTATGCAAACAGAAACGTAAACAAATGAAATTTCCTCTTTAGTCCACCACAACTTACCTTCCAACTGTCAATTGTTCCCAATTGACTGTTTACTTTGATTTGCCACTCGTTGTTCTTGCTAATGATTACACTATCACCAACCCTTTCAGAAACCAGAGGGCTCCTGGACAATGCCATCACCTGAAGATGGTAGTGGCTAGAGTCAGCAGTAAGATAATTCAGAAGATACAGGAGTGAACAGGATCAGGCTGAGGAAACATACATGAGGGGCAAAGCCATTTGTCTGAGGTAAACAAAGTTGTGCTGAAGCCAAGATATGGCCATCTTTAGCCCATCGTGTTTGGTACCTCAGTTTCACATTTATAGACAAAAGAGTTTCTTTTGCTGCACAGGCACTCCAAAGAGTAAACCAAGGTGATGATTCCATGTTGATAAGATGGCTACTTTGCGGTGCTAGGTTTCGAACATTGAGTGAACCAGAGCCCAAAACACAACCATCCCCATGAAGAATCCAACTGAATTCCAAAGCCTCTGTTGTCTCCCAAAAGTGTACATTTTCAATCTGTATGATAATAATGGGTCTATTAGATCCACTAACCATATAAAGAAACAGCTTGACAAATATTGATCAGAGGTTACCTTAAGCATGTTATCCATCAATGATATTTTGATAGGCTGGTAAAGATATTTAACTTCTGTAAACAGAATTAATTCAATCAATTGAGTCTAACATCTAGTGGCTAGGGAGACGAAGATCTTACGTTTAACGAATTAGTAAAGAAATAGTTCATTTCCGTATTATTAGGATTTAAAGTACACATGAAACAGAAACAAATTTCCGCCCAAGTGACTAGTATTTCCAGTTACCATGAACAGCTGGGTGAATTGTCCGATCAGGCCATACAATGCCATTAAGGCAAAAATTTGAGTCATTTGGAGTATCTCCAAAGTCACCACCATATGCCCAAAATTTTGATCCATTGGCATCCTCCTTTAGTAAACCCTGAAATGAGAAATGAAAAGAACATACTTGAGAAAGGAATTTATGACGACATAACAAAAAGAAATAGCATTGATGATCCATATCTGGCATTTTATTTCTGTATATTCTAGATTAGTTTGACATAGAATTATGATATGATAAAGAATTTATTGTAAACAAACGATAACAAAACTAACTACGAAGTCAATGTAGACGTCTTGTACACTAGAATCAAACAAAAACTCATGCGAAGAAAAGTTAAGGATGGGATGAGAGTAAATCGCCCATAACCTGATCGACCCAGTCCCATATAAAACCTCCTTGGAGTCCCACAGTGTTGTCTATGGCCATCCAATATGCATCAATATTTCCATTACTGTTTCCCATAGCATGTGAATATCTTGAAACAAAAGGGAAATTTTTTCTTTAACCTTTCTGGTATTTGAATAAAGACAAAGGGAATCAAGTAAACATGTGAGGCCACAGTTACCATACTCGCAAAGAATGAGGGGCCTATTTTCAGAAGGATCATTTGCTATCTTAAGAATATCCCAGACACGCATGTACATGGGGCATACAATATCTGTGGATGATGTTCTGGAACCACCTCCTTCATAATGGATGAGCCTCGTCGGGTCCCTTCCACGAACCCACCCTACAAGAATGTGATCCACAGTATGAGAAAAATTAGCAAGACTTGAACCGTCACGAGGAAGAATGTTTTACCAATTACCAGACATGGCAGAGTGATTTGGTCCATATGAGGATTCATTTCCCAAGGACCAAACAATTATGCACGCATGATTTTTATCCCTCTCCACCATGCCAACGACACGATCAAGCATAGCATTTGTCCAGATGGGTTCTAGTGTAGGATGTTTGAAATGGCTAGATTCATCAAACCCGTGTGTCTCGATATTTGCTTCATCTATTACAAAAGGCCAAAAATGTCGCATAACTCATACCACCTTGGATGTTGGGGGTAATGGCAGTTTCTAACAGCATTGATGTTGTTTTGTCTCATCAAAACCAGATCCTGTCACAAATAGATAGTAAATACCTGAAGCTACTGACTGAAAAAACTGAACCGAAGAGATGGTACGTTAAAAATGCCTTCCGATATGATAGTTTACAGAGGAAATAAGTGACCTTGATCATGCATGCTTCTATATTTGTCTTCCCAACACGCGGATGATGCTCATGTCTATTGACACCTCTTATTACAACAGGGCATCCATTGACAAGCATCTGCTTCTGTGCCAGGACCACATTACGGATTCCTACTTGGCATGATTCGCACTCAATGAGCTTCCCATTGGCATCTTTAAGGAGAACAACCAGAGTGTATAAGTTCGGCTGTTGGAAAAAGGAAATGCAGTTATAAGATATAACAGTTGAATTGTAATACTAACATTTGTGAATAGAATTTCCCTTGGATTAGATCTCTTACTTTTTCACTAGACCAAAGTTTTGGATTATCTATTTTTCCACCAAGAACATAACCATGAAAACCAAGGGGAGGGTTTCGTTTTTCTTGTGGCTTTGCCTTCAAATTGACCATGTTAGCAGCTGACATATCAGAATTTAAACCATCAGATAATCCAGAATTATCAAATAATGTTGCTTCAATAGACAAAGTAGAGATATGTTCCCGGTCTTGCTTGTGTGAATCAATTTCCACCTCAACCTGACATACAGACAAACATTAGAAGTTAATATAATTGCAGAACAACATCAGAATATGTGTTTCCTTGACTAATGCATAAGTCAGCAACTATGACATCTAGACTGTAGGAAATGGTTTGCCCGCTATGGGTCAAAAAGGTGAAACATACAAATCTAAAGCATGGGATCCAAGCAAGACCACTTGATAGACAGTCTTTTGTCTGTTGTGGGCTTGTGGCTTTCATCATATAAGATTATATAAGACGCTAAGGCGGTTATGAAAAGGCAGAAGGCCTTTTTCCCAAAAGAAAGAAGGGTGATCAACTTTTAAAAACAATATTGGGTTCAACTATAATTAGATCATGTGGTTGTGAATGATAGTTATCACTATGATAATTGATACTATGTTCGGAGCTTACATTAGCATTCCTATCATAAAGAATGAATAAAAAAAGGCCAGAAAAAGTTTATGCTGTTGTTCACTATTTTCTTGCAGCATTTGCTCTATCATGTCGCATAAGTTTATAACCTCAGAAAGATGGCTAGCACAATTACCTCAATATCAGCTACACGGAAGTTCTCATCCAAGGTTGCTTTGAAAAAGTAATCCGTAATAAAGATCTGCAAATAAAAGATTAGCATTCATTAACCAAGAATTTCCACTGATCATAGATGATATCTTTAAGGAGACAGATAAAGCGATCTAAAGTTGCCAATGTAGCTTACATGTCAAATGTTTTGCACTAGCATGTAGCTGTTGGCTGAGGGAAAAGGCCAAAGCTTAAAAAAACTATGGTTCAGGTTAAAAATATGAACTATTTTCAGTTTGATGCCAGTGGAAGAACAACCATATTACTCTATTCCTCCCTCACTCCCTTCAAACTTTGCTTTCATGCAATCTGCCTATAGTGAAGGGAGTGAACAGAACAGTGGAGTTGTGCTTATGTAGCTGACATATTACATAAGTAAGAATCTCGTCACTTCTAATATAGATAAAGAAAAGTTCTCAGCTGAAATTTCACGTATGAGTGTAAACATAAAAAATTCTACTCCTATATTGGTTTATTGGCATAGATGGCCGCATCGGCATTGGTAGCCAGCAACAGCTAATAGATTGGTGAGTTATTGCAACAAACTATCACTCATTCATGACATGAGCTAATTTCCTCAAGTTATCAAAAGTTAACATCCTGTCATGTATTGAAAATTAACAGATAGGATTTCATTTAATATTATGTGAGTAAAACTCAAGAAGTACCTGTGGCTTTGATAGTAGTAGCACATCCCTATGAATACCAGATAACCACCAATGGTCCTGATCTTCAAGATAAGAACCATCACTCCACCTCATGACTTGAACAGCAAGAACATTTTCCTTGTCTGAATCACAATGATGGCAGCAATCAGTGATTTCAAACTCAGCAGGAAGTCTGCTGTCCTGGCTGCATAAACACATAAAGCATGCAGCTTATTTTCTGGAAAAGAAAAGAGCAAATTCCAACAGATAACCAGCAACACTTTATGTGCAAATGATTAACTAGCTAGATAGGTATGCACAATTCAAATACTGCAAGGATCTCTCACAAGTCACAAGCAACCTAAATACCTAGATCATGCAAACAATCAACTGTGTTAAAAACACTCCACTTTGCTATCTAGAGCACATGCAAAATTTAAGAGTCAGATACTCAAGTAACCATAAAACATAACAGACTTCACAAGATCCATTGGAAGTAAATACATGAACAGGGAATTACTTTATTGTGTATTATCAATTATATTAACTTGACAAGTCATTGTATACATTTTTGGGAGATTCAGAACATACAAGTAGTGCATTTATTTGTGCCATACCTATACCCAATTGGTACCCCATTTACCCAAGCAAGAAACGCTGAATCAACAGCTTCAAAGTGCAACAAGATCCTCCGACCTATCACAATCAGTTCAGAATTGTTTAAAACGGAATGGACATATTATATGATAACAGTAAGTGCTGCATCCATGTCAACATTAGGGACAACAATATTATGCATGTGGAAAAAGAACAAAGTCCACAACATGCCATAATAAGCATAGCCGTGAGACAGCAGACGCATACTATAATAAAAAATAACAGGAGAAACATATACTCCGTAAGCAAATTAGATCTGCGGTACTAAGGACATCGGTGATAACTATACCCAGGCATAAAACCTTCAAGAACTGCACAATAATATTAGGGAAATCCTAAACCAAAAACAATCGACAGCAAGATTTGCCACTGTCAGGATTGTTGTAGTTTAATGAACCAGCTACCCATAAAATCTTCTTGTTAGTTGTTGCACAAACAAATTTTGATTCCATGAACCATGTAATTCTCATTACAATTGGCACAAACAAACTAACTTGCTTGGAGATATCCTCACTTTACGATATTTATCTAGAATTCTTCTTAGTATTAAGGTTATTTATGCTAGTTGCAATGCAATCAAAGGATACGCAATAGAGAGGACGATCTGGTCTCATATGCAAGATTTTGATTTCATCAGAAAGAAAACAGGATTAACAACTACCTTTCGACATAATAATAGATAGCATACCTTTCCACTCTTTTGGGATGTGAAAAACCTTCCTGTAACAGCCTGTGGGATTATCAGAAGGCACAAATGGCGGGTTCATAGGGAATGGATAAGTGACATTTGTGTAGATTGGACGGTCAAACCCATGCATTTGCCAATTCGAAGGAACTGCAACCAAGTTTATGTTCATTTGAGAATTGACTTCAGACCATACAAAAAAGACTAGAGTAGCAGCATCTCAACTAAAAGCACATCCAGAAAGCAAGAAGCACCGTACCTGGCAAAGCCTCCCAACTCGAGTCATTAAACTGAGCATCATAGAATTTCTCCGGGACACTCTCTGGCGACTGAGCCAAAAGGAATTTCCAGTACCCACTCAGCGACCGTGCATACGGTAACTCCTTGGACCAAAATGCAGCACTCTCCAGCGCGCCACAAACAGCGTCATCGTTCCAGACAGCAGACTCGGAATCAAGATAGCTCACGTTCCTCCGTTCGTGCCAGTACTTCAGGGACCCTATTGACAAAATTAAGAACACAAAGCAAATTCATCAATCAGACAAAGCAAAGTTAAGAACACAAAGCAAAGTCTGAAACCATCATAAATCAATATGTATTATTTCTTCCTGATCTGCTATCGACATAGTGGCAAAATTACCTTCGAGCGTATCGTGCGAGCGCAAGGGCACATGCGCCTCCCGCTTCCTCCACCGGAAGAAGGACGGGTCCTCCCAAAGCTTATTGTTCGGAGCATTCGTGGGAGGAAACATCGAGCTACTGGCAGAGGCTAACGACGCCATTACGGAGGTCACACTCACGCAAGGGTATCTGTACCTCTCTCCTCAAAATGGACTTCTCATCGATCTCGCGGCCGAGGAAGAAGAAGAAGAACCTGATCGAACCGCGGACCAATGGATGGATTAGATCAGCAGTTCAGCAGGATACCACGACGGGAACGAATCGGGAACCAGCTGAGGAGCAGAGAGAATCGGTTTGGGTTCTGATTGCCTCACTGCCAAGCCCCGCAACGAGAGAATCCCCGGAAACGAGACGAATTGCTAGAACAGTCCAATCCAATCGAGTTAGGGTTCCTTACCAGCAGAAGAAGGAAGCGAACTCACGCCAGTCCAGTGGCAGTACGAGCGTTGGCTTTGCTGTGCTCGGTCGCCGTCGTCACAAGGAATTTGTGAGGAAGGAAGACGAACAAGTGGCACTGGGAAGGGACGAATCGCCGGAGAAGCCGATGAATATGCGGGCGAGTGGAATCTCTGATCCAGAGCGGAGCGGGCCCAGAAGACCCAGTCCTGGAGTAAGCCCATACAGGCCCATCCAGGCCCATCCAGGCCCAGTCCTGATTCGAATCAGCAGCTGCGCATGGGCCGTTCGTGTGCAGTGCAGGTGAGGTGAAATGAAACAACGGAACCGCTGCTCTCGTGTCTTGTTGGTGATGAACTCATGTGTAATGCATATTCATCCTGTTGGACTGGAACAGAGTTTAGGATCCACATGAATTTGGCTGGAACTTTATAAGACGCGATTTGTTTTCCTGTAGGAATTGAGGGGAAATCATGTGTTCTGAACGTGGACTTCATAAGGGTGAGAAAGTGCTATAACTGTGCTAGCTCGTTGGGTTTTCCTTCTAACTTCTACGTGCTCTCTGGCCACCGTACTACATATATATGCACAACTCTCAGTCCAGACTCCAGAGAGACATCCAATGCTCAGTTCAGCAAACTGCAAGAAACGAAAAATGGGAAGACCCGGCTCACAGTTGGGGAGCAAACAAGTATTCCAAAGCATGGAACACCATTGGCACAAAAGTACCATGACAAGTTGAGAACACCTTTGTTTGGAGGCCCAGACTCCAGTCCCGCCTGGATCCCCCGACCAAGAAAAGCTCCCTCGAAAAACGCCCAAAATGATAAGCACGGCACGCCAAATCTCGAAATCAGTTGCCTGCTGCCTGCGTGCCAGCCCCGCGCAAACAGCAGCGGTGTCAAGGCTGTCACCGCAAGCAATTTCCCTCATCAACACGAGCCACCAGCCAAGACACCACGGGACCACGACGCCGCCTCCAGCAATTTGCACGATTTGGCATCGAGAGAAGACGAGGTGTATGCGTGCGTTCTCGGCCTTTCAGAGCTGCAGCTTTTTCTAATGGAGCGGGATCCCGTTGCGATCAGGGAGATCTCCCGGATAATATTAGCCTATTCCATCCGGGGGTGATCCTGCCTAATCCCCACCCAACCACCGGTCGCTCCCTCGTTGCTTCGATGCCACAAGTAGCATAATGTAACGTGCTGCTAGCCTGCGACTACCGTGCAATGCCAGCATGACATACGTACGAAGGAACACGGCTTCTCATTCTTAAATTCAAAACTCCAGGTATCTTACAACTCACCTATCTCACTATTATTATCCGCAAAACTGGAACTCGAGGATCTGGAGTTTTTTGAAATATTATGTGCCGATAGTTTAATTGAAGCCTGTGAAATTACTCTACATAGTAAGTTGAGTTTGTGAACCCCCAAAAAAGACATATTAAGGAAGAAATGGAACTTACAAAATGTGAATAAACAAATACTCTGCCTGAACAATCTGTCAACCTAAGCTTTCCTTGTCCATCTCATACAAAACACTGGTCAGAATAAATAAGCCATACATTAGTCTTAAAAGCATCCAAGGCGCTGCAGCCTTTTATCTACAACTTTGGTTTCCCCCCATTTCCTTTCTAACAAACAACCAGGGCAAGTGTGCTCCTGAGCACAGCAAAATTTGTGGATCGAAGCAGCTAGTATAAAAGTATGAAAAACCTTTTTCAGTTCACTTAGAACTAAAAAATTTACCCCCAGGAGCTAATAATTCTTACATGAGTAAACCCCCAAAAAACCAACAAAAGAAAGAAGCCCAAAGTATTTCTTAGTGGGGGTGGTTTGATTCAAGTTTCATCAGGTCTCTACTGCCAGGCTGCTGGACAGTCTTGGCTTCGTCCTCCCAGGTGAGGAGAGCCCCTCCTGCTCCATTGCTGCCACTTTCCTCTTCTTGCTGCCGCCGCAGTCGCTCATGGTTCCATCAGCGGTTACCTCAGCTGCCGCTTCCTCCGGCTTGTGTGTTGCTTGTTCTAGCTTCTGCGGCTGTGCCTGTGCCTGTGAATGTGTCTGTGGCTGTGGCTGCGGCAGGAGCTGAGGCTGCTTCCTCCTAAGCAGGTGAGATTTCAGCTTCTTCATGTCAGCGAGCTTGACAGGTTTCAGAAAGAACTCCTCGGCACCATCTTCCAAGCACCTGAAATTTTGCGTAGACCAATCTTAGCAAAAATAAACACTGGAGGGGATGGATTGGGAAGGGAAGAAGAGGACACTTTGGCATTAGATTATTGCTTGGAAGGGTTTCTTTTCTTTCCACACTTTGGTTTTTCTGCTCCGTGATCACATCACTCAAAGGACATGTCAGAGATCTTTGCTAGGACAAGGAAAAGATATGGTTTGTTGATTTTCAGGACCTTTTGACCCAGCCCCAATGAAAGCCTTCTTGCAATAAATCCTTTTTGGTGTGTCTGGAAGATTTCGTGAGATCTTGACCCACCACGACAAGGCATTGAGAGGAACATTTTTCCAATGCTTTACATCCTTGTCACCAGGATATGCAATTTGTGTATGAAAACACCATGCATTCATTGACAATCACATTACAACTACATCAAGGGAGCTGATGTGGGGGAATTCCTGAACTTTTCTACCCTTGCCCCATGGTCTCTCGATGCTATTCCCCTATTCTGTTCATATGTGTAGGGCCAAATCTTCCCCCATTTGGCTTCTACCAGATTATTTTAAAAAACCAATGGAGCCTTGCGGAAATTCTTAGGCAGGCAGTAACAAAGGACAATAACGAACCAATATTCTGTAGTTTAATTTTCTAGAAGTATCTTCTTAATTTATTTATACTGTATATTTTATTTACAAGTTTTAGGAGTTACCAAACTAGCCCACCAGCCTTTTTTTAGATTAACGGCTAGCCTTTTATTACAAAGGAAAATTCAGGGGGAAAAGTTGCAAATCTTTTAGTAGTTAAGAAATCAATCCCAAAGTCTGAACAAGCTCTTTGCACATATTAATTAATATCCTTTGGGCATTCAACAACTCTTTTACGCAAAACTGGTATGATGGCAATATATTCCTTCTGCTCCACACCCCCACACACGCTATCTCTCTATCTTTCTCTCTCATAAATGTACCACGTCCTGCACTGCGAAAATCAGATCCAGGCAGACACCAAAACAGCAAAAAAAACGTAAGTTTCGTTTTGTACCCCGGCACTGCACACCAATTTCATGAACTAAATCAACTATGGTAAAAATAAGGAGAGAGCTTTAGTGGAGTTCCTGCTCACCTGTTGATCCTGGCAGGTACATTCTCAGAAGACATGATCACTACTGGAATATCCTTCAACGAAGATGACCCCTGGACCCCCAAATTAACATGCAAAGGAACAAAAAAATTCCTTCCTCAGAGACCAAGATTTATGAATGCCGAAACACACAAAGAGAATAAAGTCTCTGCAAGTCTTACCTTCACCCTCTTCAGCAGATCATATCCTGTCATGCCAGGCATGCAGTAGTCAGTGATGATCAAATTCACATCAATCTCCTGCAACAAAGGTTCAGAAATCACATGATTAGTTCAGAGTTCGTTATAACCCAAGAACAGGAACCAGGATCCTAGGGACAAATCCAAAACAGAACAAGAACAAACCAAGTCAACTGATAAGTTCATTACCTGATGGTCAGGGCAGGAGGAAGACGGCGATGATGAATCATCCCCCTCGTCTCTCAATCCCAGTAGCTCCAAGGCCTTGCTCCCAGAATCCACAGTGGTCACTGCACCACCCCCAAGAACAGAATCCAAAATACTTGAGCAAAGAATGGCACAAAAGAACATCTCAATCAAGGCAAGAACACTCTCTGGGAGGCTGGGACTCGCTGCCGCACTCACCTTGGTAGGACGAGGTCTTGAGCAGCATCTCGATGAGCTTCCTGTCGATCACGCTGTCATCCACCGCAAGAACATGGAACCGGGACTCGGCATCGACCACCGTCATGGCCGAACCAAGAACCAGAAACCGAACCAATCCGCCACCAAGATTTTGAGAAATAAATCTCGCCGGTTTCTTCCTTGCTGCTGAGGGAATGGGTGGAGGAGGAAGTTGCTGCTCGGTGGTTAATGCGGCACCTCGAGGGTAGCAGGAAGGATATAGGCGGACACCATGGCACGCAGCAGCATCACCCACCACCACATCACACCGCCACCACCACTACCACCATCTCCTCCCAGGAAAGCAAGATCCGACCAGATCACATACCCGAATCTCCACAGCAAATCGCCTCCATGATTTCTTCTTTATCTCGTGGTCTCTCTCTCTCTCTCCCCCTTCTCCCTCTCCCCGTGAGTTTGAGAGTTCTTGGCCTTGGTGGTGCTGAGGCTCCGCGCACAGTACCGGTTGCTTCCGTTCGGCTCTCGTGGCGTTTTATCGGTGCCGTGCCTCGTGGTTCGCAGATCAGCGGCGCTGCTTCTGGCCATGGCGGTCTTTGAGATTGGTGCGAGATGTACGTCGCGTCCTACGGATCTTCTTTACAGCGTGTTTGGCAACCGGATGGATGGGGAATGAGAGTTTAGAGATGGGAGTAGACGTAGGAATGAGACAAAGAAAATGGCTATTTACTCCCAATGCCCCGTTTGACGGTGAGTAGAGATTAATATCAATTATCTCTCCCTTCTATGAATTACCAGGTCCTAATTAGGGAAGAGATTGATGGGAATTTTATTCACCAATTCTCTTTCCCCTTCCCCTTTAAACTCTCATTCCCCCCAATCAAATAGATGATATTTAGTCCCAAGTCCCCTTAACTCTCATTCCCCAGCTTTAATTCCCTCCAACCAAACAAGGTGTTATTGTTTATTTCACGATGGACTGTTTTTCTTTTCGTCAACACCTACTTTTTTCTACCGTAGATGTCACCATCACCGTGTGTGGCGTACCCGGTTTTAGGGCCGGATACGTCTCCCGTGTTTACTGTACCGATCCCTGGATCAGTAGTCGGTACACACAAGTACTTGATAACATCCTCATACAATACCGAATATCTTACAGAATAAGCCATTATGGTCTTCATTCAACATCAGGGCCGATTGGCTGAATAGAAAGTAGCAGCGGAAAATAACAAAGCGCGATTGTTGACCCATCAATATGCCCATCCACAGGCAACTGACTGGGGAGAACGCCCTAGCTCTCGTGGTCGCTGATATCTTCCTCGGAGCATCACTCTCCTTCTTCATCTGGCCAAATCAACAAGCCAGGTGAGTACATTGAATGTACTCGCAAGCTTTTTCCCTCGAGGAAATAATACGGCATAGTTCATGCAAAGGGATATCTCAAAGGAGAGCTCTAACCTAGGTTTCATGTTGTGCGGAAATGTAAATCTTTATTGTAAATAACAGTAATAGATTGAAAGCGAACTTTATAAAACAACGATCCCCAACGTATCACATCGTCCTCCGTGGTAGCCCTTGCTACCTCTCCTTTATTTCCTCGGCGGGAGAGCCGCGCTCATCACCGCTTACCCTTTCGGCTTCCGCTCACACCACCCCGGCGGTGTAGCTAGCCTTTCCTTCAGCAATTCCTAGCTACCAATCCGGGTAGCATAAATTGCACCCTGTGGACACATCATGCCCACGTCCTTAATCCCATTTCCCGGCTTTCACAAACAAAACTCAGTTTAACCAGTGTGTGGCCTTACCAGTTCATGTCCATGACCGAGGACGCGGCTATTCGAATAGATTTTAACACTCTGCAGAGGTTGTACGGCTTTACCCACAAGATGTAGTTCCCCCTGGGCATGCTACCGGTCGCATGTGTCCAGGGTTTGTACAACGAGACCCTTCTCCCGTGTTCATGCCAGAGCCGGACTCGCTAGGAGGACTACCCGATCCTCTGCATCACGAATGACAGGGGTGGGACTCTCCCCCTTTGTGTCGGACCATGTTCCACGCACCTTGTAAGACCCTACTGAGCTTTACCCCCACAATACAGTGAGACCCATGAAGAGCTTTTCCCCTACGCAGTCCCGTGGAGATCCTCTAGGGATCTACCGGATCCACTAGCACTTCAACCTAACTTCCCACGATTCCGGGCTCCGGCATTAGACAAGGTACCAGGTCCAGTCCTTCCCATAAAGGACATGTGGACGTACGGTGGGGAAACTGATTCAGCGGCACTTAGGTTCGGTCCTTAACTGATTCGAGCGGGACTCCATAACCAACCAACTCCACGGGTAGCGACCGGCCACCCGACCATTTCTTCCGCAAGTAGCAACCGGCTACTCTACATCCTCATAACACCCTTAGCATTCCCGCCCGAATCCAAAATCCTTCATCATTTCATGCGGGGTTTTCACAAACATTTCTTTTAAAAGATTTCCTCGGCATGTATAAACAAGCCGAGGTTTTGATCCCATATCCCTCCCGTACTTTGTAAACTTGTTTTAACTAGAGCAGGTCTAAGCACAGCTACTGCTTATATTCCTACTACCTTGCCGGTCGATCTCGACCGACTAACTAATCCTAGGGTTACAAAGGACGGATTCCAACCCTACGGCATATGCATCTACTCGGCATAACTTTACTAACATAAAATATCGGTGATAATAAAATAGCATGCAGGGTTTCGCAAACAAAATAATTAAACGTTGCAAATATGGGATTCGACATGTTCAAGGAGGGGAAAGCTTGCCTGGCAGTTCCGGGTCCTGTTCCTGTTCTTGGCGTGAAGGTAACGTCGGATCCTCTCGCGGCACGTACGGCACTCCGTTAACTATACGTCGCAAGAGATCGGCGAATAAGAAGCAAGCGAATCAACTCCAAATAAAACCCAAAAATTAAAATTACATGAAATGACGTTTTGATTGCAGTGATTTCATGTTACTAAAATTGCGCTCATTAAATCCTCTATTCCTTGGGGCCTGCGAACATTAATCAAACTATGAACATACCGGTTCAGCGAAGCACATCTTGGTTTGCTAAAAGAAGATAATTCCATATATGTATATTCGTAGCGTAGACTATTATCAGATCAGCCTTAACCTTGATCGTCCTTAATTCGTGTTAGAAATATATTTAAAACCTGAAATCTTTTTGTACCAAGAGTTTGGGAATAAAAGGAGGATTCTGAAACCGGTGGAGGTATGCCTTAACAGAAATTTAACAGCGGGTACTAAAATTGATTACTACCCTGTGCAGCAGCTAGTTCAAGCGGTTGGCCGATCCCTGAGCAGCGTTTTCACTAACATTGCTCTGAGGCGTGATTAATTTATGTCGCTCACCTCCCTACGCATTACCTAGATGTTTCAAACGACTCAACATCAATCAACAACTTGGGTAAGAATATACTTCGTGCCTAACATCTTTCCATTACCGAATATCAGTATAAACTTATAATTACATGGATACCGAGAACGCTAAACGTTTTATTAATCCTTTGAGCTGATTTGGGACGTCGCACTGTATTAAAGAACTAGCTGCAAGGCTCTGAGAAATTTGGTGCATGTATATAGATGTATTGATGCACTGCACAGGCTTATTTTAAATAGAAGCAGATTAGTTCCTAAACACTGTACCTAATGGTATGAATTAGTTTGGTTTTAAAAGGGATTAGAGTTTCCGAACTAAGGGCAAAGGGGGTACTCAGAGCTGCTCAAAATCGGCATTTGCTTATTAGCAGCACTTGGTTCTCTGCCACAGGGAAAAGAAAAGAAGAACAGAGAGTACGGCCGGGTGAGAGAAAGGGGAACTTGGGGTGGAGCGGCGGCTCACCTAGGGCGCTCAACGGCGGCCCACTGGTGGCGGCGGGGGCGGTTTCGGCAGCGGTTGGAGCCCGAGGTGGCTGGCCAGCGCCTGGTGGCTCGGTCGGGACTCCTCTGGCTGCTTGAGATCCGGTTGGTGCGGCGGCGGGATTAGCTATGGCGAGGTCCAGGGAGATGGGCGCCGGGGGTGCCAAGGTGGCGGGGACGTCGGTCCTGAGCGGTGCCTGGTCAAAGGTGGTTAGCCGAAGCTATGGGGATTGGTGGCTAGCGGCGGTGAGTGGAGCTCCAATGAGCTGCGGCTGCGGCGAGCTCAGGAGCAGATGGAGGAAGGGCTGGGACTGCGGTTGAGAGGGGCTCGAGCTGGTTGAGGCTAGAGGGGCTGCTTGAGTGAAGGCCGGCGGGTGGCGGCGTGCTGGAAGCTCGGATGGGTGTTGAGGAGAACTCGGGCTGGTCTTTTATAGGCAGGCGGCGAGATGGTAGCTGGCGATGCTACTGTGCTTGGCGACGGGACTGGTCCGGGCGGCGGCGTGGCCGAGGTTTCTGGCAAAGGAAAACAGGGCACCTGGTGCGGCAGTAGCTCGGGCAAGACTCGACGGCGTGCGGCGCGCTGAGACGGCGACCTGGCTTTTGGCATCAGCGGACGGCGCGGCTCTGGAGCTAAAGCGCGCGGTGGCGTGTCGACGCTTGGTATGGCTTTCCGGCGTTCGGCGCGGCGGTGCAGCGACGGAAGGCGCGGAGATGCTGTTGCTGACCGGACTCGACGAAAGGTGTTTCCGAGGAGCAACAGGTCGGCGCAGAGCTCTAGCGAATGGCGGGGATCGTCGTGGCATGCCGTGGCGTGATGAGTAGTGACTAATCGGCGGGCGGCGCGGGACAGCTCGACGGCCGGTGCGGCTGTCAACTGTTGGTGAGCATGCTCGCATGCTCCTGCGCGCAACCAGCTGGAGCTGAGCCGTGGTGAGGCCAGGCGAGAGGTGGCACGATGGCCTGAGTTCCAGGCGACGGAAGAGGCGGCTTTGGCGTGTCCAGGTCTGCTTGAGCGCGTTGCGCGCGTGTCCGAAGTGCCAGGTTTGACGGCTTATGTGTTGGGCAGCTACAGGGTGTTTGGGCATGGCTTTGTACCATGTGCTCTGTGATGCAGTGGGTGCCAGTGCTGGGTATTGACCAGGGTTGGCAAGAATCGACAGGACGGGGCGTTGTCTGTGTGTGCTATGGACTTTGGTATGCTGGGGAGGAACCGAGGAAAGAATCCTGCAGCTGAATGACCCAAGCTCGTTGATCTTGCTCGTTGATTTATGTGAAGGGTGTAGACGTGCAAAGGTGTTCGATATTGACCGCGGTGGATTTTTGAGTTACATGCCTCTTTGTTTTTACCTACATGTGCTCCTGGATATGAAAGGGTACTCGCGTGAATTTATCAGAATTTTCCGAGGCATATATTAAGGGGCGTAGATCAACGCATGATTCTTGTCCCTAGGTTAATTATTCGTATCTCTTAACATTGTTGAACTGGGCATTTCTATTTTTATTTCATATGTGAGTTGGGTAAGCTATCAGATAGCTTCACAAATTCATTCGCGATTCTTAGAGAGGTCGAGGAGGTTTGGATCTCGCGATTAGGGTTTTGAGGAAGGAGGCGTGTACGTGTTATGCTGAGGGTAAGGAGAGGTCCGGACAGTCTGATCGTTTCCAGAGTTCGGATCCTACTGGCGGATTTTGGCGATCTACCCAGAATGAGGATTCTAGGGTTAGCGTATATGCGCGTACGACATACACGGGGTGCAAGACATGCTCATATAGGTTTCGGGTTGGTCCGATTTAATTCTGTGTGACATCATGTACTAGCCACACGTCGACGGCAGACCAGGATTTATAAGGGCTCGCGCATGGGCAGACTAGGGTTTGTCAAGACGGATCGTCTTTAGGGTTATCGATAACAGAAGTTACCTACCGAGGTAGAGTTACTGCCGGATAAGGTTTTAGGTTTCCGCGGTTAGGGAAGATATTGGTGGGGCACTGGAGTTTAACTAGGGTCACAGCACCTCGGTTCGGGTCTTTTGATCGTGAGCCGTGCTTAGGGGTTTTACTATTTGTCGAGTAGGACGACAACAGGGTTTTGGGTGTATAGGGTGTAGGGGTTTATGTCGAGTACAAATCCCACTTAGGATGCACATGACCTCTAGTTTAACGCAAAAAGTTTTTTGTAAGCCCTAACTTTCGGGTTTTAGAAAATCGGGATGTGACAAACCTACCCCCCTTAAAGGGAATCTCGTCCCGAGATTCAGACAGATTAGGAGAAAGAACGGAGAAAAACAGCAGGGTCTTTTGCTACAGAGAGTTTTACAGATCCAATGCAGGTCCTTTGTCCAAATTATCTAGGCTACCCCCCTTAAAGAAAAGGCTGTCGCCTTGACATTAGGGTTTTATTGACAACTTTCTCAGGATGTCACAATGCTTCGAAATACAAGGTTCTATGGTAAACATCGGGGATGCGTTCGTTGCTGTGTCCGGCTTTGTGCTCTTCCTTAGCGTCGATGGGGTTCGTGTGCTCCTCGCTGGAGTTCTTGGTACTTCTTGTCCGTAGCTTCAGGTGGTAGCGGAGTGTCTTTGGTGTTGACTTGCAGCAGATGCGTCTTGGAAGTGGAGTTCCGAGGCTTCTTAGGGCATTGACGGACGAAGTGTCCAAGTGCCCCGCAATAGTAACAGGTTCTATTCTTGGGGTTTTTGTTAGGGGCGGCGGAAGAATCAAGATGGATCGTGCTCTTCTGGAAATCTTGTTTGTCCCAGTTGTTGAGTTGATATGCTGGAGATGCTTCCCGTTGGTGTGGATGGCTGGCGACTTCAAAAGATTGTCTCTTCCCGTGATGAGATCGTTTGCAAGAGTTCTCCGGATCATGTTGCTTTTCATTTCTTCGTTTCCGGGTGTTGATTAGGTCATGGTGTTTATTTATGGCTGAGTCTACAAGGTCGCGGAGGGTGTTTGTTATTACGGGCTCCATAGGGCATTGTGCTGGAACGTGGTCCGAGCGCCTCACAGAGGTAACAGGCGACTTGTCTCATCGGACATTCTTCATCCAGGTGGGTGGTGTCGCAGTTGGGGCAGTTGTCGGGGCATTGCGCCTGGAAGTGTCCTTTTTCACCGCATCGCTTGCAGGCCCGTCTGGTAGTTGGTATTTCGCTGAGGCACTCGCGAGCATAATGGCCAATTTCATCGCAACGGAAACATCTTTTGTTGGCTTTCTTATTATCATCCTCGAGTGGTTTATCCTTTCCTACCGGCTTTTGCTGGGAAGATGACTCCGTAGGTGGTGGCAAAGTTGCTTCCGGTGTTGACTGGAATGGCTCGTAAGGGGAAGGGGTTGGATCCATGTTCTGTACTGAGGGGATTTCTTTGCTTCGAATAATTGACTTGTCCATCCTGTACTTTTGTCTCCGGATGTTAGTCGTCGTGCCAGGGAAAGAGGGAAGTAGCAATTAGCTAAGAGGGAAGTAGCAATTACATACGAGGGAAATAGCACGGGGTATTGGTATCGCACAAGAATTATCATCAAAGCATGACAATGTTGTTGTGGTTGGGGAATAATCCACCAAGACGCAATAAAACTGCGGGAAGAGCCAATATGGTACACACATATACCGGTGCCTAATGGCACTTAGCATACCCATACATCGTGCTGGAGGCACAGGGTTAAGTCTAGGCATAAGCAGCATTATAATAAAGCACATAAAACGATAAGAAGACCAACATGAAATTTATCCATACGCCTAGGAGCGTATCAAGCAGGCGCACCTTAATACTGAAGGACAGGAAGGAGTTTTCTCGGGCAAGCATCAAAACAAGAAAAACACATATAAAACTGGTGGCACGGAGGGGCTAATCCAACCTCAGGGTGCCTTGACTATTTGGCCTAGATTCGACGGGTAGCATGGGGCGGAGCTGTTCTGTTACGGGGATTTTCGTCCTCAAGGGAAGGGAAGGACTCTAGGAGTGTCGTTGTTCCTACGGTGGCGAAGGCCTCCTCCGGGTGTCATCACTCTTGGCAGCGGCATCTCGTTGGTTTCGGAAGCTTGTGCAGACGGTACTGAGGGGTTGCTGGGGCAAGGCGGGGAATCGAGGCTGTTGAGCGACATGATCCAGGAGTCCGCCAGCTGGTAATCAAGTCGTGCTGGGCGGCGATGTAGCGGTTGGCGTGGACCACTGCCGCGTCTTCTTCTTGCTGTGCGTCGGCGAACACGGCGTCTCCCTCAGGGGCACGAATGGGGTAGAGGAGATAAGCACGCTGGTTCGCGCCAGGAACCTGGTAGTGCAGGCGAGAGATTGCTTCCCATGCAGCCATTTGGATGGCCATCGGAGAAGTAGGTACGGTTTTCCCGATGAAGCGGAGGGGAAAAACTCGGTTGGTGGCGGCTGGGTAGACATGAACTTCTGCCCAGAATTCATGCAAGGAGCAGGAGGCACTCCCCAGGTACACACGGTACACGGGGCGTAGTGTTGCTCCAAGGATCTGCTGAGCCATGGACCAAAGAATAGCCGGAAATCCGGTGAATTCTGCGGCAATAGTTATTTGAAGTATGGCGCCACGGGACGACATGCTTATCAGGGGGGGTTGGGCAGGAAAAGGGGCACTACGGCTAAGTATTTTGCCGGCGAAATTGAGTGCTTGGATGACCAAGGAGAAGTGGCACGAATGTGCCTCACAGGAGCAGAGGTGGCGCTTCATATAGCCTCTCGGCAATATGGGGGTCAACGAGAGTTTCCAAGGAAGATTGTTTCGGGATACGTCAGAGGCTTGCATCTCATCCGGTCGGTGGCTTCGGTCATAGAGAGGACAGGTGTCCTCTAGGACATGATGACTGCCTACCTCCATAAATGTGGAATGGTTGAGGTGTCCTTGCCGTACCCTAGATTCGCGTTTTGAATGACGGGTGAGAGGGATTCGCGGAGAAGGGTAGACTGGAAAACATTTTTACTAACTGTTGACCGAGTAGGCCATTTTATTTAAGGTAGTAGTGTGAGTACGAAACAACACCTACGGGTGTGGCGTACTTCACATGGCATACATAGTAGCAGTACATCATACAGGAACACACACCATGCGTCTACATTTATTGGGTACATGCTAACTTAAGCCGACTAGCACGAAGAAATCCTACAAGCTTAATTCACGATCCGTACTTCATCATCTTCAGCAGGAATAACCTCCTCAGGGTCTTCTTCTTCTTCAGAGTCTATCTGAGCTGTCAGGCCACCATATGGCGTGGGACCTGGTATTCCATACACAGTTGGGGAGGTGCCTGCGGTAGACTGGTTCTTAATAGCTCTTGGGTTTCCATGATGGCGTTTTGGTGGGGGCTGGGGTTCATTCATAATGAGAGTGTCCCGGGGTTCCGGAAGTGCTTCACTTGCATTTGCAGTCCTTCGCTGGCGGGTAGTGGCTAGTTTTAGTAGACCTTGCGTACGTTTTAATTCTTCCCGCACTTCGTTCATCTCCATCAGGAAGCAGTGCATCAGCGAATCTTGGGCCCTAATATATTGTGCCATGTTCACCACTGCAGGGTCTTCTTCTCCTTCTGGCTGGGTGTAATCGTGTAGTTCTGGTTCAGGTGGGTGCTGTGGAAGGTACCTGGTTGCCCTAAGGGTTGCTAGCTCTGGAATCTCATGGCGGAGCTGACCTAGTGCCTTGTAGGCGGCTAGATGAACGGCTTGAGTAGAGAACCAACTCTTTTCTCCCTCACATGTGTATGAGCGAATATCTCCTTGCCTTGCTCCAAAGACGAAAACTCTTGCCCAATACTCGGTTAGGGTTTCTGAAATCTTTTCCTTGTAGATATGGTATTCTGGGGGTGTCATGGCTCCACAGCGTACTAATGCCTCTCTAAGGAGTCGAACATATCCACCAGTGTTGGCGGCACAAGTCTCACCATATTTCTCTACAGGTGCCATCTGCAATTTTTAAAATCAGAACTGGGGTGAGTATAGATGTTCAGAAATTGGTCAAGATAAGGTGATTACTAGAAAGGATGAGGATACCAGAAATTTACTCTTAAACTTTTATTTTGGCTTAAGAAAATATTCTTTGCTTGGATTCCTATCTAACGGCCGTGCTAGCTAGGGTTTCCTACAGTCAGTATGGCTCTGATACCAAGCTTGTGGCGTACCCGGTTTTAGGGCCGGATACGTCTCCCGTGTTTACTGTACCGATCCCTGGATCAGTAGTCGGTACACACAAGTACTTGATAACATCCTCATACAATACCGAATATCTTACAGAAATAAGCCATTATGGTCTTCATTCAACATCAGGGCCGATTGGCTGAATAGAAAGTAGCAGCGGAAAATAACAAAGCGCGATTGTTGACCCATCAATATGCCCATCCACAGGCAACTGACTGGGGAGAACGCCCTAGCTCTCGTGGTCGCTGATATCTTCCTCGGAGCATCACTCTCCTTCTTCATCTGGCCAAATCAACAAGCCAGGTGAGTACATTGAATGTACTCGCAAGCTTTTTCCCTCGAGGAAATAATACGGCATAGTTCATGCAAAGGGATATCTCAAAGGAGAGCTCTAACCTAGGTTTCATGTTGTGCGGAAATGTAAATCTTTATTGTAAATAACAGTAATAGATTGAAAGCGAACTTTATAAAACAACGATCCCCAACGTATCACATCGTCCTCCGTGGTAGCCCTTGCTACCTCTCCTTTATTTCCTCGGCGGGAGAGCCGCGCTCATCACCGCTTACCCTTTCGGCTTCCGCTCACACCACCCCGGCGGTGTAGCTAGCCTTTCCTTCAGCAATTCCTAGCTACCAATCCGGGTAGCATAAATTGCACCCTGTGGACACATCATGCCCACGTCCTTAATCCCATTTCCCGGCTTTCACAAACAAAACTCAGTTTAACCAGTGTGTGGCCTTACCAGTTCATGTCCATGACCGAGGACGCGGCTATTCGAATAGATTTTAACACTCTGCAGAGGTTGTACGGCTTTACCCACAAGATGTAGTTCCCCCTGGGCATGCTACCGGTCGCATGTGTCCAGGGTTTGTACAACGAGACCCTTCTCCCGTGTTCATGCCAGAGCCGGACTCGCTAGGAGGACTACCCGATCCTCTGCATCACGAATGACAGGGGTGGGACTCTCCCCCTTTGTGTCGGACCATGTTCCACGCACCTTGTAAGACCCTACTGAGCTTTACCCCCACAATACAGTGAGACCCATGAAGAGCTTTTCCCCTACGCAGTCCCGTGGAGATCCTCTAGGGATCTACCGGATCCACTAGCACTTCAACCTAACTTCCCACGATTCCGGGCTCCGGCATTAGACAAGGTACCAGGTCCAGTCCTTCCCATAAAGGACATGTGGACGTACGGTGGGGAAACTGATTCAGCGGCACTTAGGTTCGGTCCTTAACTGATTCGAGCGGGACTCCATAACCAACCAACTCCACGGGTAGCGACCGGCCACCCGACCATTTCTTCCGCAAGTAGCAACCGGCTACTCTACATCCTCATAACACCCTTAGCATTCCCGCCCGAATCCAAAATCCTTCATCATTTCATGCGGGGTTTTCACAAACATTTCTTTTAAAAGATTTCCTCGGCATGTATAAACAAGCCGAGGTTTTGATCCCATATCCCTCCCGTACTTTGTAAACTTGTTTTAACTAGAGCAGGTCTAAGCACAGCTACTGCTTATATTCCTACTACCTTGCCGGTCGATCTCGACCGACTAACTAATCCTAGGGTTACAAAGGACGGATTCCAACCCTACGGCATATGCATCTACTCGGCATAACTTTACTAACATAAAATATCGGTGATAATAAAATAGCATGCAGGGTTTCGCAAACAAAATAATTAAACGTTGCAAATATGGGATTCGACATGTTCAAGGAGGGGAAAGCTTGCCTGGCAGTTCCGGGTCCTGTTCCTGTTCTTGGCGTGAAGGTAACGTCGGATCCTCTCGCGGCACGTACGGCACTCCGTTAACTATACGTCGCAAGAGATCGGCGAATAAGAAGCAAGCGAATCAACTCCAAATAAAACCCAAAAATTAAAATTACATGAAATGACGTTTTGATTGCAGTGATTTCATGTTACTAAAATTGCGCTCATTAAATCCTCTATTCCTTGGGGCCTGCGAACATTAATCAAACTATGAACATACCGGTTCAGCGAAGCACATCTTGGTTTGCTAAAAGAAGATAATTCCATATATGTATATTCGTAGCGTAGACTATTATCAGATCAGCCTTAACCTTGATCGTCCTTAATTCGTGTTAGAAATATATTTAAAACCTGAAATCTTTTTGTACCAAGAGTTTGGGAATAAAAGGAGGATTCTGAAACCGGTGGAGGTATGCCTTAACAGAAATTTAACAGCGGGTACTAAAATTGATTACTACCCTGTGCAGCAGCTAGTTCAAGCGGTTGGCCGATCCCTGAGCAGCGTTTTCACTAACATTGCTCTGAGGCGTGATTAATTTATGTCGCTCACCTCCCTACGCATTACCTAGATGTTTCAAACGACTCAACATCAATCAACAACTTGGGTAAGAATATACTTCGTGCCTAACATCTTTCCATTACCGAATATCAGTATAAACTTATAATTACATGGATACCGAGAACGCTAAACGTTTTATTAATCCTTTGAGCTGATTTGGGACGTCGCACTGTATTAAAGAACTAGCTGCAAGGCTCTGAGAAATTTGGTGCATGTATATAGATGTATTGATGCACTGCACAGGCTTATTTTAAATAGAAGCAGATTAGTTCCTAAACACTGTACCTAATGGTATGAATTAGTTTGGTTTTAAAAGGGATTAGAGTTTCCGAACTAAGGGCAAAGGGGTACTCAGAGCTGCTCAAAATCGGCATTTGCTTATTAGCAGCACTTGGTTCTCTGCCACAGGGAAAAGAAAAGAAGAACAGAGAGTACGGCCGGGTGAGAGAAAGGGGAACTTGGGGTGGAGCGGCGGCTCACCTAGGGCGCTCAACGGCGGCCCACTGGTGGCGGCGGGGGCGGTTTCGGCAGCGGTTGGAGCCCGAGGTGGCTGGCCAGCGCCTGGTGGCTCGGTCGGGACTCCTCTGGCTGCTTGAGATCCGGTTGGTGCGGCGGCGGGATTAGCTATGGCGAGGTCCAGGGAGATGGGCGCCGGGGTGCCAAGGTGGCGGGGACGTCGGTCCTGAGCGGTGCCTGGTCAAAGGTGGTTAGCCGAAGCTATGGGGATTGGTGGCTAGCGGCGGTGAGTGGAGCTCCAATGAGCTGCGGCTGCGGCGAGCTCAGGAGCAGATGGAGGAAGGGCTGGGACTGCGGTTGAGAGGGGCTCGAGCTGGTTGAGGCTAGAGGGGCTGCTTGAGTGAAGGCCGGCGGGTGGCGGCGTGCTGGAAGCTCGGATGGGTGTTGAGGAGAACTCGGGCTGGTCTTTTATAGGCAGGCGGCGAGATGGTAGCTGGCGATGCTACTGTGCTTGGCGACGGGACTGGTCCGGGCGGCGGCGTGGCCGAGGTTTCTGGCAAAGGAAAACAGGGCACCTGGTGCGGCAGTAGCTCGGGCAAGACTCGACGGCGTGCGGCGCGCTGAGACGGCGACCTGGCTTTTGGCATCAGCGGACGGCGCGGCTCTGGAGCTAAAGCGCGCGGTGGCGTGTCGACGCTTGGTATGGCTTTCCGGCGTTCGGCGCGGCGGTGCAGCGACGGAAGGCGCGGAGATGCTGTTGCTGACCGGACTCGACGAAAGGTGTTTCCGAGGAGCAACAGGTCGGCGCAGAGCTCTAGCGAATGGCGGGGATCGTCGTGGCATGCCGTGGCGTGATGAGTAGTGACTAATCGGCGGGCGGCGCGGGACAGCTCGACGGCCGGTGCGGCTGTCAACTGTTGGTGAGCATGCTCGCATGCTCCTGCGCGCAACCAGCTGGAGCTGAGCCGTGGTGAGGCCAGGCGAGAGGTGGCACGATGGCCTGAGTTCCAGGCGACGGAAGAGGCGGCTTTGGCGTGTCCAGGTCTGCTTGAGCGCGTGCGCGCGTGTCCGAAGTGCCAGGTTTGACGGCTTATGTGTTGGGCAGCTACAGGGTGTTTGGGCATGGCTTTGTACCATGTGCTCTGTGATGCAGTGGGTGCCAGTGCTGGGTATTGACCAGGGTTGGCAAGAATCGACAGGACGGGGCGTTGTCTGTGTGTGCTATGGACTTTGGTATGCTGGGGAGGAACCGAGGAAAGAATCCTGCAGCTGAATGACCCAAGCTCGTTGATCTTGCTCGTTGATTTATGTGAAGGGTGTAGACGTGCAAAGGTGTTCGATATTGACCGCGGTGGATTTTTGAGTTACATGCCTCTTTGTTTTTACCTACATGTGCTCCTGGATATGAAAGGGTACTCGCGTGAATTTATCAGAATTTTCCGAGGCATATATTAAGGGGCGTAGATCAACGCATGATTCTTGTCCCTAGGTTAATATTCGTATCTCTTAACATTGTTGAACTGGGCATTTCTATTTTTATTTCATATGTGAGTTGGGTAAGCTATCAGATAGCTTCACAAATTCATTCGCGATTCTTAGAGAGGTCGAGGAGGTTTGGATCTCGCGATTAGGGTTTTGAGGAAGGAGGCGTGTACGTGTTATGCTGAGGGTAAGGAGAGGTCCGGACAGTCTGATCGTTTCCAGAGTTCGGATCCTACTGGCGGATTTTGGCGATCTACCCAGAATGAGGATTCTAGGGTTAGCGTATATGCGCGTACGACATACACGGGGTGCAAGACATGCTCATATAGGTTTCGGGTTGGTCCGATTTAATTCTGTGTGACATCATGTACTAGCCACACGTCGACGGCAGACCAGGATTTATAAGGGCTCGCGCATGGGCAGACTAGGGTTTGTCAAGACGGATCGTCTTTAGGGTTATCGATAACAGAAGTTACCTACCGAGGTAGAGTTACTGCCGGATAAGGTTTTAGGTTTCCGCGGTTAGGGAAGATATTGGTGGGGCACTGGAGTTTAACTAGGGTCACAGCACCTCGGTTCGGGTCTTTTGATCGTGAGCCGTGCTTAGGGGTTTTACTATTTGTCGAGTAGGACGACAACAGGGTTTTGGGTGTATAGGGTGTAGGGGTTTATGTCGAGTACAAATCCCACTTAGGATGCACATGACCTCTAGTTTAACGCAAAAAGTTTTTTGTAAGCCCTAACTTTCGGGTTTTAGAAAATCGGGATGTGACACCGTGCTCCGGCATCGGCCTATTGCCGGTCCTGCCTCCCCCGTGATGATAGCCCTGTCAGCCACGCCTTAACCAAGTGCCGTCACCGCTGGTTCACTGCCCCCTGCCGGCCATCCCTCTAAACCCGAGCATACCAATTATTCTCCAATGTCAACGGATAGCTCCACCTTGAAACCCTAACTTCAGACCATCTCTACACATAACCCTAACTACTTCGGCGAAGGTCTCTCGCTCTGCTCTGCCCTTGTCATCACTACACGTCAGCTATTAATATATGTGTTTCTTTTTTACATTGATGCTCTTGATAGAGTTGCAATTTGGTGGGGTTAACCTACCATTGCATTATCCAGAGTGGCATGTTTAGGCACGAAAATAACCATTCGCTAGCAAAGCTAGACCAATTCCATATGAAAATGACACATATACTATTTTCAAAAATCAAGTTGTAATTATTATACAATGTTTACCATTGGAGATATAGTCTACTTTCCTATACAATCATAACTGTCGAATGTACCTCATTGTATGGATCCTCTATGGAGCGTACAAGCTTCCTGTTTCAAATAATATATTCGATACTATTACTTAGCAATAAGCAACATGAAAATCCCTACCGCTGCTCCAAATTACTGCGAGCCTATTTGGAGCAGATGTTTTTTAAGGAAATTTGTAGGAGATAGGTGGCGTTTGGTTCATAGGGAAAACTCTATCAAAATCTGTAGAAATATTGTTCACATCCTCATGATCTGTCTATAAATCTTTGATACTATGACTCTTCCGGGTTATCCTAGACCTGTGTACACCACAACGAACTCCATCGATGATGGATAGTTTCACAATTCCTTCAAGAAACAACATCTACTCAAAATTCTCCTGGACTAATTAGACTAAAAACGCCTCTAGAACACCGTCAATGTTATATTGTTCCCCAACTCTGGTTGTTTATACTTGTTAGTTACAAAACTTTTTGATGTTTGGGGTTTTGATTATTTATGACCATTTGTTTTTCTAGAGGCTATACTCATATTTTCAATATCTGTTGATTATGTCACTAAGTTGCTCACCGTGGTAGTACTTCGTGTACGTATAAGAATCATCAACCGTGATGCCCTAATCGGCCATGAGAGCCGCATGCTCTGCCAATCTCCATCGCTTGTACAGCTCATTTCCTACCAAGTTGAATGTCCTAGCTTATATGTATCTAGAATACCACACAAGAAAGTGTGTTTGTTTCTTTCTACCGTCGCCCAAGGTCCTAAAGTGGATTTTTCGTTTCTTGGGTGCACCGTATTTCCTACCGTGTTCTTGTGTTTTTTTCGCATTACTGCGTCCTGAACGAGCTTTCTTTTCATTTATTTTTAAGTGAGCCATACTGACAGGATCAGAACCCAATGAAATTTTGTGAATCCCATGGTAAATTGATGTTTAGTATTGTTTACTAGTAGAGACTGTACCCATCACAGTGGTAATGAACCAAATACTCGCTTTGGCCCTGGACAGGATTAATAAATTCTTTTGATAAAACGTCACATTTGGTCTGACACCGATCCGACAAGCAAATAGTCCAACGTGATTCATACGAACAAGGTACACTCCGTAGAGCTGTTTAAATAGGATCTGGCAAAACATCGAGCTGTCTCGAAACGGGCTCACCACCGTACTCAAACCTCAAAGGGGGAGGGCCCCAGTCTCCGTCACCGTCATGATGGTGGGTCCCACCAAAATCCGGAGGCGAGATCCGCTGACGTCACCCCGCGCCAACCCAACTCCCTGGTCCTTCGCTCTCGCCCTGTCGCCCTGTCGCCGTTGCTTCCGCTGCGAGGCCAAAAGGGCGTGGAAATCTATGTACAAAACACTGTACAGGTATATTTATACTGTCTTTCTCCATACAGTAGTTCAATTCTAACAGTACTGGTGTACTGTATATTTTGTTCCTCTCTCATCCGGCTGTTGTCGAACGGAAGCAGGGGAAAGGAGGGCCGAGCAGTTCCACGTGATCTGCTCAAGATTCGGAAAATGTAACTATAAATCGACACCTGACACATATTATACAACTGCTTCATGACAGGCCACCTATCGTGCTGTTGGGCTGCGATAGCGTTTGTTGGCCCGGATAGCATGATAGGAGCTGCAAGGTTAGGACCCCCCTTCTAGACGATTTTGACTTGTACATAAGCCATCTAAAGTTTAATGGCCATCAGAAACTCCGGTGTGGGAAAGCCTGAGAAGCTATTTGTTCTCTTCTAAACGGCTTCTAAGATTTGAGCTTTTTGCTAGAATTGAAGTGTAGAAAGTCTGTAATACCCTTCGACATATTTGATCACTGTTTGAATGATAATTTGTATCACATTCATGCCTTATATACTGTTTGGATAATATGATTTCCTTTTTTTTATTTTGATCTGACATTTTGAAATTGCATGCAAGTTCAGCTTTAATAGAAACATCTGTTATTCACAATCATTTAAAGCGAAATAATGAACTATATTTCGAGCAATTTCAACAAGAACGTTGAATAAAAGAAAATAATTTAGAATATGCTAGAAAGGGGGATGAACTGATTGGGCATACACATGTATCATATCACAAACATCATATGAACATAGAAAAAAATTTGGGCAGCAGCCATCAGAGCACACATCCATCACATGTAAATTTACAAATAATTCATCTACATATCATACACATCCTGCATCACATTCGCAAACTTGAGTGTGCAAAGAATTAGCAAAACATTTCAATAAACCAAACGAACATGACACAATCAAATTGCTGAACAATGCATCCGTACACAAGAACTTCATGGTGCTTGTCCCAAATGCTCCTGCATAAGAACTAAACTGCAATAAGAACATTCCCATCACAGCAACAATTCAACTAAAAATTAAGTTTTTTTTTACAGTTCAACTAACAATTCAACTAAAATGCAATAAGAACTTCATGGTGCTTGCGGTCAGGGAGGCACCGGCGAGCGTCAATGTCGGCTGAGGTCGGGCTGCGGGGAGAGGAGGAGGGCGGGGCGGCCGGGGCGGAGGAGGCGGGGACGACGGGGTGAGGGCCGGCACGGGAAGAGCAGATCCGGCACCGGCCGGCGAGGGAGGAGCTTGGATCTGGAGGCGGGGTGGCGCCAGGGAGTACGAAGGAGGGGCCGCGCGGGCCGGCTAGGGCTGATGACGGTGGCGACAGAGGCGGGGGAGGCGGCGGATGCGGATCTGGATGGGGGTGGAGGAGGAGGGGCGGGACGGGGTGGAGGAGGGGAAGGCGGCGGCGGCCCGCGCCGGCGTGGAGGAGGACGGGAGGGGGTGGCCGCCCGAGTGGGGTTGGAGGAGGGCACGGGAGGAGGCGGCGGGACGGGGTGGAGGAGAAGGAGGGGCGCGGGAGGTGGCGGGACGGGTTGGAGAAGGAGGGGCGGGATGGGGGTGGAGGAGGGGAAGGCGGCGGGGGCCCGCGCTGGCGTGGAGGAGGACGGGAGGGGAGGAGGAACGCGGGAGGAGGACGGGAGGGGAGGAGTGGCGGAGCAGCGTGCGCGAGGGAGAGGTCGCGCGTGAGGGAGAGAAGGGGCGTGGGGGGGGAGCCGTGATGAGATAATGGGTAAGGGCATTTTCGTTGTAAATTTTCTGAAAACCAGGGACAAACTCTTAATGGGTTTAAGTTTAAGCTCGGGAAGCTGGTGTTTGGCAGCTTCTAGTAATACACATGAATTTTGAGGAGCTTATCTCTACAGCTCTATTGCAATAAGCCCTTCTAGAGGGTTTATGGCTTCCTGGGGCCATAAGCTCCTCCATAAGCCCTCTAAAAGGGGGCCTAGTTAAGCTAAGCTAACCGAGCAACTCCAAACAGTAACTATAGGTATGCCTTGGATATAAAAACCATCGACACAATATCTGTAACACCATGTATTTTTCTTTGAGTTAATGTAACATCACATACCTGACTTTCTTTCGGGCTATTTCTGTTAACACTAAGTGGCCCATGTAAATTATAGAAAGGTTCTTATAAAAAGGTCTAAGTGTGATGGTTGCTAGACTAAAAGTATTAAGAACCTATGGGTGTAATTCCCTCTCCTCTCTCTAAAAAATTGTAACAAATGGATTGTGTGCTAATGACGGTAATTAGCATGTGTATGTACAGACAAGTGAATGAGCTAATGCATGCATGCAGTTTCGTATGATCTGACCAAATGCAACTACTAAATGCTTAACACTAAGAAGCCATTAAAGCTTAAATTACGCTGGTTGCTAGTGTCCGTTGCTTGTTGCATGACTGCTGCTAATACGAGTATGTGACGATTTATACTGCATCAGTGCTGCAGTTTTAACGATGAATAAGCAGGGCATTAGTACTGCATTAGTGCTGCAGTTTTGACGGTGAATGAATAGGGCATTAAGTATTGCCGATCACATGAAACGTCAAACCTAAGTATATATATGTGGAACTACTGCACAACCAGATATGGTATGACCTCACATCAAAGTAACACATTAGAATTTCTCTAGTTCTCTAATCAAGGGAACGCAAAAGGTAAAGAAGTTGAGAGGAGAGAAAATAAACTCGATATGCAAGTCGTTAACATGGCACAAGGTAGGTTTGTGTGAGGCACATGAAAACTTGTTTCTTTTGATTCGAGGTAGGTTTGTGCGGTAGAGCACATGTAAAGTTATTCTTTTAGTTGGATCAAATTGTGCAAATTGTTCTTACGGCTTCCACAATATTGCTTACAATTTCTGTCACTGAATTCAAACAGTGTTATGAAGATGAGCCCTTCTATGTATCGGTAAATAAATGCAGGCATTGGGTGCAACCCCTATCGCGCTATCCAAGCGTGATAGGTGCTATCACGGCCCGACAATGCGATAGATAGCATGTTGTGGCTAAGCTTGCAAACTCCACCTCTGTCGTGAGTCTGGTGCACAATTGATGACCGTTGTGGACTAGCTGCACAATACGTGTCATGTATCACCTGTCTAACCTGTCGTAGAGACAATTTGCAATTACATTTCGAAGGGTCTTTTTGCCAATACAAATCAGCAGTAGCTATCAACCATTTTTTTCACAAAATCTCCACCCCGAACCACCTGTCCGCGTTGCTACTTCGTTTCTCGATCGGTCTCGGCTTCTATCTCTACGCCTGCAAAACGAGGGTACAGTACAATACGCTACGAGCGGGGGAAGCACGTCGCTGTCATCATATCCTGCTACATCTCGGGCGTTGACCGGAAATGGACGGACGGGATCGCTCGAGTTCGTCGTACCGGATGCTGATGCGAACAAATGCTGAGATGCAACTACTATTAGTAGTAGGAGAACCGAGAACACATCGGCTGTAATGATAGCACGGTAGAAAATGCGAGCTAAAAAAGAAGGGGTGAGCTCTTTTTTGGTTGCTCTTGCTTCAACGCTTGGGTTCTCTAGGAGGAGGATAACATACTGTTGTCGACCGAGTTCTTCAGTGGGGGACCTTTTTCTTCACAAATGATGTTCTTTTCCTAAGAACATTAAAAAAATGTGTTATCAAGAACCTTAAAGATTAGGGTCAGCTCTAATCTAATCCTGGCTCGTCCAGTTCTTTTAGCTTAGATTCTTCACTCTATACCATTTTCTCATTGTTAAATCGATTTGCATGACTCGTGTCACGGTGCTGGGTAAAAGACTTGCAGTTTCTATCTACTGGTGCCTTTTTGTGCTCGTCTATTACTAATACTAGGTTGATTTGACGGAGCAAGCTAGGTGCAACATGCTTACGCAGATGGAAGATACGCACGCACGCATCGAATCGCACCTACACGAGCCTCGAAAGGCAAGGCATTAAAAACTAGGAGTACTACAGCAAAGAAGATCACGCAGATGTGACCATCCAGAAACCATTGCACGCAGGATTCGATAGATTCACTCACACACACGATGGACAGGAGGTGGAGGCGGCGAATAGGAAAAAAGAATTGCGCTACGATCTGATCGATCTTATCGATCTCGGAAATGAAAGGAGATGTTTTGACGACCTGGACCAGAGACAAGATTTCGACGCCGTTAAGTCTTTTTCTCTGTAATGGTGAGTAGCTCTCATCCTTCAATTCCTGCAGTGAGATCTGAATGTCATGTTTCACTGATCAACATGTGATGTATTTGACAACACACTACATGCAGTATCTTGAAGATCGATGCAGGGCAGGACCACGAGATCTCCTTTTTTTTTAAGTTTCTTTTCAAACGGAATATGAGCTACTGGAATCAATTTTGCCATCAGGCCAAGATTTTGCATTCATCGTCACATCCAAAATTCGCCAAAACTTATGCAATCCTCTACGTTACTCAAACACTGAATTTGAGCAAACTCCATTTTGTCAGACATGGGATTTTAAGATGTTAATGCAAACCTTACGCTGAAAATTACATCTACTGCGCTGATGTCCATAATCTATATATAGAAAGCTGCTGGGAATCCCAGCTTCACAGCGCGCCACGTCATTCTTGATGACGTGGGCCCATTTCCAGCCGTCGGATCTCATATGAACGGCCCAGATCAAGCGATAAACAGTAACGGGTTTAGTACTGTTCATAATGGGTTTAGTACTGTTTATTACGGGGTCTATACTGTTCATACGGGTTATTACTGTTCACTTGGTCATGACACAAATATTTAACTGGTGCAGCACTGTTTTGGGCCCAACCCGCACTAAACAGTGCGCACCCCTCTACTGTTTATACTGGGTCTTGTACTGTTTATCAGGCCCGTTACTGTTCATCACAACCTAAAAACACTACATATACTCTATTTTGACTGTTTCGACGTCTAGAATCTATTTCTTCACTCCATTTTACCTAAATCATACTCCTTAATACCTTAAACTTATAAAAAAATACATACCACACTTATATTTAAATAACTTTTTTTTAATATTTACACGTATTAAATTTAATATACACGATATATTATACGTACAATAGGTTAGAGTACTCGCCAGCCTTTGGTAAAATTCCCGTGCACCGATCGTTCGAGTTCTCTGCAGAAGAAATATGCAGATAGCAGCAGTTGAGCGTAGACCAAAGCAAATCATCAGCTCCACCAACTGAATCTCGTACGGCCGGTTTAAAAATATTTTAGGTGCTGTAAAGACGAACTCCTGGGATGCAGGATACACTGTACCGTGCAGATGGAACAAAGAAGAGGCAGCATGCCTCTGCCGTGTGGTGACATCTCATCAGATTCCAATCCTGGATTGGATTGGATTGGATTGGATGGATGCATAGCTCAAGTCTAGTTGGACCGTTCAGGCATGCATTCGATGTGGAGGCCTTGACCTAGTATATATTATACTAATACAGTATTAGCGCATTGCTAAAAAGAACAAGGATAATTCTTACATAACAAATATCCGTATCATAATACCACAGCTATAGGCATTATGTAATATTAATCGGCACCATGGCAAAGATCACCGAGTTGAAAACAGTTAAATATATTCGATGCGTCACTAACTATTTTATGCTTGTCCGCGATGGTGCTGAGCTACTATAGAGCAAGATGTACTTATACCAATTCAAGAGCAAGCTAATCTTCTGGTAGTATCAACTTGGGGAAACCAAGGGAGCGATGGGTTAACCAAGAGCGATACTCCCTAACACTTTTTTTAACAGATTTTCCAAGGACCGGTTGATGCTTGCATGGTACACACCATTTTTCTGGGCTTAGTTTAATCCACATGTGGTTGAGAAGGGTGCCAGCGGGGTGGTTGTGGATTGTGATGCACATTGCGTAGATTTGGTAGATACCTCTCACATGGTTATGTTACCTGAGTGAAGTTATTTCCAAGATACATCAAATTATTTAGGCTCAACTCAAGATGCGTTTGCGTTGCAAAATAGCATGGCAAAGGGGTGGGAGCACAGCTTTGTCCGTCTCAAGTTGAGGTAGAAGAACCAGAAGTATTGGCCTTATCCTCCATTGATCACCTTTCTTCGAATTTGGTAGAGGAAAGTGCTTTTGAGATGGGCCCACAACCTCATTCCGTGTTGTCGCCTCACAAGACCCATGCTTATGTGCGTTGTAAGCTTAAGAAATCTAAATTTTATAAGTTGTCCAAATGAAAGGGGTGTTAAGGAATAGCAGAGGTCTTTTAGACTTGGCTAAATATCGACAAATTTTTGAGTTGGTGAAAGAATTACACCTTGACTTTATTGCCATACTAGAAACCCGCAAAGTTGATTTCTCAAACGCTACTTTGAAACATTTGTGTGGAGGTTTTGACTTCATGTGGAGCTGGATTCCTCCTCAGGGTCAATCTGGAGGTATTCTCATGGGGTTTAATCTCACAGTTTTTGATATACGCTCCATTGATCCGGGGGATTTTTTATTTAAAGTTTCATCTTAAGAATAAAGCGGATGGCTTTCAGTGGATTCTAGTTGCAGTTTATGGGGCAGCTCAGCCGGAACATAAAGAGCGTTTCCTTACAGAGTTGTCCAATGCTTGTGGTCAGGAATATCTCCCCATTTTAGTTGGAGGTGATTTTAATATCATTCGTAGGCGAGAGGAGAAAAATAATGATAATTTTGATGCCCGTTGGCCTTTTTTGTTCAATGCGGTTATTGAAAGTCTAGACCTATGTGAAATATCCCTCTCCGGTAGAAAATTTACTTGGGCTAACTCCATGGACAACCCGACTTTTGAGGTGCTGGACAGAGTTCTCATGGGCTCTGGTTGGGAAGAAAAGTACCCTCTTGTCACGGTACAAGCACTTGAGCGTTTTTTCTCTGATCACACTCCTTTGTTGTTGGATACCGGCGCTTCCTTTCACTTACATAAACAGCCTTCATTCAAGTTTGAGCTGGGTTGGTTGGTGAGAGACGGCTTTTTTGATATGGTCTCCCGAGTATGGCAGTCCGAACGCCAGGGTAGTTCTGCTATGGACAGATGGCAATTTAAAATGCGCATACTTTGACAATTTCTTCGAGGTTGGGCTAAACACACTAGTGGGTGGTATAAGCAAGAAAAGAAACGTCTATTGCTCATTCTTGACGAGCTAGATAAGCGGGCTGGATTAGATAGATTGTCCGATGAGGACATTACTCTTCGACGATAGTCTAATGAATTGCTCGCCAGATTATTACGGGAGGAAGAACTTAAATGGTACCAGCGTGCAAAGGTTAAGCGTTTGCTGGAGGGGGACAACAATACGAAATATTTTCATTTGGTGGCCAATGGTAGACATAGAAAACAAAACATCTTCCAATTGGACCAGGAGGAAGGCCTCATTCGAGAGGAACACCATATCTAAAGCTATATCACTAACTATTATAAGCACCTATTTGGTCCACATGCTCCAAATCATTTTTCCATGATGGAGTCTATGGTGGATGATGTTCCTCAGGTGTCAAACGAAGATAATGCTCTTTTAATAGCATCCTTCTCTGAAAAGGAGGTGCGGGATGTGGTGTTCTCTATGGAACACAACAAAGCTCCCGGTCCAGATGGTTTCCCTGCGGAATTTTATCAAGTTTTCTGGCAGGTAATTAAAACAGACTTAATGGCGTTATTTTTTTATTTTTCGAGTGGGCATCTACCATTACATAGGCTCAACTTTGGGATAATTACTCTTCTCCCCAAGCAAGTTGAGGCCACACGAATTTAGCAATATAGACCCATTTGTCTGCTGAATGTTAGTTTTAAAATTTTCACCAAAGTGTGCACTGCTAGGGTGGCTCTCGTTGCACAAAAAATCATTCGTCCGATGCAGACGGCTTTTTTGCCGGGTCGGTATATTATGGAGGGCGTCGTAGTTTTACATGAGACTATTCATGAGTTACATCGGAAAAAATTGGATGGTGTGGTTTTTAAAATTGATTTTGAAAAGGCATATGACAAGGTTAACTGAAGTTTTCTTCAGCAAACCCTTCGTATGAAAGGCTTTTCATCTAAGTGGCAAAAATGGATAGATCAAGTTACAATGGGAGGAAGTGTCGCAATCAAGGTTAACAATGATGTCAGCACCTATTTTCAAACTCATAAAGGACTTCGGCAAGGCAATCCTTTATCTCCTATTCTTTTTCAATATAGTGGTGGACATGCTCACTATTTTTATTGACCGCGCTAAGCTTGATGGTCAGATTAAGGCAGTGGTTTCTCATTTAGTGGACGGAGGCTTGTCTATTTTATAATATACCGATGATACCATCCTTTTTATGGATCGCGACATACCACAAGCTACAAATCTCAAACTTCTCTTGTGTGTCTTCGAGCAGCTCTCAGTTTTAAAAATTAATTTTCATAAAAGTGAAACATACTATTTCGGTAAGGCCAAGGAATATGAATCCCAATACGCTCAACTGTTCGGTTGTGTGGTGGGCTCTTTCCCTTTTCGATACCTTGGCATTCCTATTCATTATAGGAAATTACTGAATAAGCATTGGAAAGGAGTGGAGGATCATTTTGAAAAATGTCTAAGTGGTTGGAAGGGACGGCACCTCTCTACGGGGGTCGTTTAGTTCTCATTAACTCAGTTTTGAGTAGCTTGCCGATGTTTATGCTCTCCTTTTTTGAGATCCCTGTGGGGTGTGCAAGCGGCTTGATTATTACAGGTCCCGCTTCTTTTGGCAAAGTGATAGTCATAAGTGCAAATATCGGTTGGCCAAGTGGAGTATCTTGTGTCGTCTTAAAGATTAGGGGGGCTCGACATTCAGAATTTGATGCTTAAGAATATTAGTCTTTTGAGTAAATGGTTATTTAAGATGCTAACAGAGGAGGGGGTATGGCAAGACCTTCTTCGACGTAAATATCTCAAGGGCAAACCGTTAACTGCTGTCCAAGGAAAACCAGGGGACTCCCAATTTTGGAGTGGTCTTATGAAAGTTAAGAGTCAATTCCTGCGATTGGGCACATTTTCAGTTCAAAGTGGGACTGCGATTCGATTCTGGGAGGACAAGTGGTTAGATGGTGGTACGTTACGGGATCAGTTTCCTACGTTGTATCACATTGTACGGCAAAAGCATGCCACTATTGCACAAGTGTTTAGCACAACCCCCCTTAATGTCTATTTCAAGAGAGCCATTGTAGATCCCAAGTTAATTGTCTGAAATACTCTACTTGCAAAGGTCGCCTTTATTGATCTCAACACTTCTAGGGATGAATTTCAATGGGACTTACATAGTAATGGATGTTTTTCAGTTCACTCCATGTACTCTGAAATTGGTGATTTTAACTTCCAATTCCGGGAGAAACGCATTTGGTGTTTAAAGCTTCCTCTTAAAATCAAAATCTTTCTTTGGTATGTTTGTCGAGGCATTATTCTAACTAAAGATAACTTAGCTAAATTGAATTGGATTGGCAGTACGCGTTGCGCCTTTTGTGAGCACGACGAAACCATTCAATATTTATTCTTTGATTGTCATTTCACCCGTTTTGCTTGGCATGCGATCCTCATAACGTTCAATATACCCACTCCACAAAGTATCTCTCACATTTTTTAGCATTGGCTGCAGGGTATTGCTCCAACATTACATTCACAAATTTTAGTGGGTGTTGCTGCGTTGTGTTGGTCGATTTGGTTATGCCGGAATGACATTGTATTTGAAAAGAAAAAACTAACAAATCCTTTGCAGGCGTTGTTCTTGTGTACCAATTGGCTGCAATCGTGGTCTATTCTGCAACAGCGATCGTCGGAACAGGAGTTGATGGTTACTGGGTCTAGACGGTTGGAGTCGGTTATCAGGGGATTTATGTCCTAGTTTGGTTGGCGGCCTCTTCATAGGCTTTGTTTTGTTTAGCTTTTGCTGTCGTGACACTATTTCGCCCGCTTTTTCGGTTTCTCTTAACTGGTGTAAAGACTTTGAGTTTTGACTGTGTGTATCCTCGGATGCAGAGGCCAGAAGAGCCTCGTGTTCTTCCATTATCTAAAAAGCTCCGCTGGTGGGAGCCTGGAGGGGGCGAGGAGTGAAGAAACGGATACTTGAGTGCCAGACGAAAAAAACATTGCTTATGTTCACAGAGCTCGCTAACTTAAACAATTATACTCCTCCCGTCTCAAAACAGAAATATCAAAATATATTATATATTGTTGCAATTCAATATGGTATCAAAGCTAAGAGATTTTTAGTTTAAGTTCTGGTCAACACACTATTAATAAAAATACTTGCAGCCTACGTCGATCTTACATTTAATATCTAAAGGACTTTAGACCTGAAAGAGGTCTTGCATTTTAAAACGGAGCAGTTTCTAATTTATTGTAGTAGAATAAATTGCTCCTTGTTTAGGATTAGAATAGATTGCATTTTGCTCCAGTTTCGTGCGGGAATCAACCTTCTATTTATCATACAAATTCTTTTAGCCCCGGATTCGAGTGACCAGAAACGTTGCTTTCGAATGTTCGAAAATCTTAACACTACAGAAGTTCTTTCTTTTTTTGGCGCGGAAGAAGTCCTAAATTCTAATTCAGTTGGTCCACTTGATTCATGCACTCACACAAACGACGTGCATAATTTGTATAATGGTGGGTCAAATGCCGCAGTGTATATTGAACTCGAAGGTTCTGATTGGGCTTGACTTGCTGATTATTATTGGATTTTTACCTGTTCTTCAAAAGAAAAAAAAAGAGATAATTATTGGGTTGGACGAGCGTGGGAGAATTATGGCTGAGGTATCTCTGTAGCTACGTATGGGATTAATTAGCAACGATGGCCGGGCTCAACTCCACGAGTCAACGTCTAAAAGAATTTTAGCTGTACTCTGTCTAAACTAGTCCCAAAGTCCAAACAAATATTTACAATCACGGTCTACAAGTATCTACAATCACGGTCGTAGACCGGGGACACGAACTGGCGCAAAATGCAACGCAAGATCAAAATACCCGGCTTTATGTGCAAAGTAGTTGTAACCTTGGTGGTTCGCGTAACATCTGTTAACTCTGATGGTGCAAATTACGATTTAATATAAGATATTGAGCTGTACACGAACTATGATTTTGACGCTTTCGTTGAGGAAATTGCCGGTTGAATTTGTTTGGGGAGCTACAAGCTTTCCATGCCGGTGGCGGGATCTTCCGTGATCGGGAAGGTCGGGCAGGGATCGGGAGCAAAAGCTATGCGACTGTGTCATCCCGGAGGATATCGATTGAGGTGTAGGGGACAGAGGAGACCACGAGATCATCACACATGGCCTCGGCTCGGACCGGAGAAGCAGCGGCGTGGCACGCGGGTGGCAAAAGGGAAGGGAATAACCCATGCTGTGCTCTGCCTCTGCTTTGCAATGCTCATGAGGTGTCACCTGTCTGACGATCGAGAGATTTTTGTTTTCTTTTCGCTTTGTGTCTGGCGCTGCTTGTAAAGTACTGTACTTGTACTGCTCTGTCAGTGATGAACGAACTGCTACTGGCAATCGACGACTATTATAGTGGACAGGCATGGCCGCATGGAAGATGGAAAACTAATCTAGCTCTCTTTGCCTCTTGGTTCTCGACAGTTTTGCTTTTCTCCACATGCTCGAAACTCGGCTATGGATCAACGCAGGAATGGCAAGTGCGTTAGCTATATGAATTTCTACAGAAACATGCGTGCATTACTGTGGATGAGAATCGATAAAGCGTCCTGCATTCATCCACCCATGGTCCATGTGGACTGCAGTTTCTCTTCATTCTTGTCTTCTTTTCTTTTTTGCCACGCGGAGAAGTGCAATCACCAGAACAACAGAGCAGTATGAAGGACTTGATAAATGGACCATCGTGACAACTTAAAGTTGTCGCTCTTGTTTTTTGCGCAAGAAAAATAAAAAGCTCGCGATTTCCTTCCCTTGTCAAAGAAAAGCTCACGGTTTCCTCTTGTGAGAGAACATTGTTTACCTGAACAAGTTCTCCTTGACCTGCATCCAGTGTCATGTTTTTTTAGAACAAGATCTACAGTTGCTTAGCTGCAGAAATAGATAGTGTTTTACTGTCTACCACGCACGCAACAAGAAGTGTCAACTGAGATCAAGTGTCATGTTTTCTCTTAGCGATCATGCAACAAACTAGTGTTCAACCAACTCATATGACACTTTTTTTTAAATAGAGGAAGATGACACTTTTTGTTAGTGAGTGCACCCAGCCCAAACTGTGCTCCAACTCCGAGTAGACACTACAATGGGCTGCAAACGGGCTTCCGCATCAGGCCCATGCTCTGCTCAATCCGAATTTCGGGAATGCATGACGTCACACAGATTTGGGCCAAGAAAGCACCTAAATCTTTAAAAGTTGCATCTATCTCTAACAAAGCGAATTCCCCAAAAAATTTGATTGACAGTGATGGTATGTTATTTAAACTGGCCTCAAAATTCACTTTATTTATAAAAAAATGATCTCCATTATGCAATTAAACAAACAAACCTTCTTAAAAATCTCTAACAAATAAACAAACATTCCTAAATATTTCTAACAAACAAACAAACTTTCCTAAAAGTCTCTAACAAACAAACAAACAAAATCTCAGATCTTTCCTCCTTCTCCTTTCTCATATTCTTCCTTTAGATCCACCGCCGCCTCTCAAGTCCGTCTTCTCCCTTGTACTCGTGCCCTCCTCTTCGAGTGGCGTGTGCGTGTTGTTGGAGGCGCTGTCACGAGCGGCTGAGAACGCAAGGAGATCATGCTCAATGGTGAAGTGGTGTCACACTTTCACTTCCCATTTTAACCCTCTCCTCCACTAACCACATTCCTAAAAAATCTCTAATAAAAATAACAAATAAACTAACTTAAATATAATAAATACTTCTAATAAATTGACTTAACCACCACCCTAAAAAATATCTAACAAAATGTGGTTGATGATGTGATGAACACCGGCATGAGCAGGATGTACCCGACAATCTTCACTGGCTCAAGCCTCGCAGTGTTGAACCGGAGGGCCAGATGGTACACGAGGTTGCCACCGGTCGACTCGCCGAAGACGAACACCTGGAGTGTCGACCACGCCAGCGAGCCACGAGTCTGATGTGAGCTGGTTGAGGAGCCAAAGGAGGGAGACAGTCGCGCGTGGAAGTTGGGCCAGGCGCAGGAGCCAATGTAGAATCACCCACCAGGAAGGGCGGCCCAAGGAGCGCACGACTGTGCCGTCGCTGAGCAACTGCAGTAACCCACGGCAGTCCTCCATGACGTGCGGCTGCGGCTTCGGATGAGCCGAGGACGCCATTGCATGTATGCGCGCGCGCACATTAGTCACAATAGGCTGTGTTGTGGAGCCATGTGCCTCGTAGTGTGCGCACGGCCATATAGGCATCTATTCGTGTACTTGCCAGAGGAGGGCCGCGACAGCATCCTTGTGGGCCACCAGGAGGCGGTGCTTTGGTGCGAGGCGATAGTCGAATGAGAGCATGAGGGAGCTCCGCAGCATGGCGGAGACAGTCGGCATGGAAGCTGAGCCAGGCGTAGTATCCCCATGTAGAAGCCCCCACCATGGAAGTAGGTGAGCATGGGGAGCTTCTTCTCACCCTCCTCCCCGGTCTGCCATCGTTGCCGACCTGTACATGTAAAGGCTGAGGCAACCGCCGGCGTCGTACACGATGTCCCTCCACTCAACGCAGCCGTCGTCGACGTGGTCATCCACACAGCTGGATGGGAAGGGTGGCCCCACGGAGCACACGGCCGTATCGTCACTGAGCAGCTGTAGCACACCGAGGCAGCACCCCACGACATGCGGCTGCAGCATTGGATGAGCTAAGGACGCCGTTGCCTGTACACGCGTGCATGAGTCAAGATGAGTTGTGGTGTGGAGCTGTGTATGTAGCAATGTGCGTGCGGCCATATACGCATCTATTCATGTACGCGCTAGAGGAGGGCCAGGCAGCGTCCTCGTGTGCCATTGGGAGGTAGTGCTCTGGCGTGAGGCGATAGTCGAAAGAAAGCACGACCATGGGAGCTTCACGGCATGGCGGAGGCAGCTAGCGTGAAAGTTAGGCCAAGCCCCAGGAGCCACTGTAGAAGCCCCACCGTCAAAGTAGGTGAGCACGGTCAGCTTTAGCACACCGTGGCAACCCTCCATGAGAAGAGCAAAATGGGTCAGACGAAGTTTGGTTGGGTGTGGCAATATATCGGGTAGCACTGGCTAAGCACGGTCATGAAGATTACGACTTGATATGACACTTCAGTTTCACATGAGCTATATGATGTAAATTTTAGATTTTTAATGGATGAAAATCATGTCATGCTAAGATGAAAAATGTATACTTGAAGTGGTTTTTAGAGCATGTTAAATATATTTCTAATCTGTACGAAAGCATGGCTCTACGCGGAGTGATAATCTGCTAGAAAAAGTTTCTTATATTGCTTGCGTTGTTTACTGTTTGCTTTCATATGATGTTGCTTGTACTTTGGACTATGTTTCACTTAAGTAATGGAACCAAGGAGTGATCTCCTTGTTACTCTAAAACGGGAAGACGGTAGCCGGTGTTTGTCACATTTCAGTTGGAAATAACATTTGACATTCGCTAAATAAAATGATATTTTACTCAATATCTCTATACATATTTTTATTGTTTCGTAACAATACACGAACATTCTATTAGTTAATTGAAAAAGAAGAAGGCTGCTATCGTAGCGCCTTTGCGCGCCTTCTGAGCCGTATCTTTTCCACCCTAAATGTTACCGCGCATGCAAATGGTCTGGAGGTGATGGAACATATGGTATGCAGGTGATGAAATGCAGCTGCGCCCCTTTAGCGGATCCGTTGTGTCAATTCCAATACGAGTAGGTCAACTGTACTTCATTTCTCATGCACAATCATCCATGTGATGATAGTTTTACTGAGGTTTCATTTAGGATGAGAAATAATAGAAGTAAAATTTATGACTCTGAAATCTATTTATTATATATTAAAATTACAATATAATTAGAAAAAGATATGCTAGAAACTTTCATAAAAAAGAAAAACATCATGTCATTAATTTGGTAGACCCTATCATTATTAACAGACCACAAATGATAGATATTTTTAACTATATCTAAATATATCATCGCTGATAGATTTTCGTAATTGTACCCAGATAGATAATAACCGATAAATCTTCATAAATGTACCAAAATAGATCACGGTCAATTGATTTTCATAATTGTACATAAAAATATCACAGTCGATGGATCTTTATAATTGTACATAAAGAGATCACAACCGATAAATTTTTCATAACTGCAGCTAACTGTCATCTAGCCATTGATCTAATAGATACTTATTACTAATAAACCAAAACTGATAGATCGTCATAATTGTACCTAAATATTATCCGGCATTGATCTGGTATACCTTAATTACTAATAGCCCACAACCGAGAAGCACTCATAATTTCACACCTCATAAAACAACTATGTAATTTTTTTGTCTACCTACTAATCTAATATTATTTACAGGTCTAAAAGAATAAAGATATCAAAGATGTTTTCTGTGCGAGACATTGTGCAAGTTCACGAAAAATCACGAGCTCTAGCTTGAATTGACATCGAATCTACACACCGAACGACTACATTTTAGCAATAAAAATTATTACCGGCCTTCAAGTACAACTGCCCCTAAACTTGTCTTTAATCGCTTTGACAGTGGCATAAGCTCAAGTTCTCTTTGACGGTTGGTGCCAGAGTCATTGCAAATGCAAGGTCGCAGAACACAATTGACACAACTTTCAACGGATTGTTTCTTTTCCATTAAGGAATCCAGTTTGGCAACTCAAAGACCTGTCAGTTGGCAATTCAAAAACTCAATACCACAGAATGAGCGGCAGAAACTCCTCTGCATACTTCTATTCAGTCAGCATCTATAAACATTCATAAGAAATCTGAAACTATTCAAGGTGATGGAATTTTGTAATACAAAATTTGATCCCAAATTTGAAACCTAGTAATGCTAGCTTACGACTTATTCCCGACTTTTTTTCTCACTCACAAACAGGATCATTGCCAAACAATTAAGAGCTTACAATTAGTTGCTAAATTTTTCTACTGGTTCACAGAACTTGGCCTTGCAGAGTTCACATATTCCTCCTACAAATGAAGGGAAACTGAAAGCCATAGATTACATGGTACTACATTAACCCTCACTGGTTGAGCGCAAGCATCAATCTATGGGGGTGTTTGGTTGGGCTTTTCAGCAGCTTTTCATTGTAAAAAATTGTAGCCCAACCAAATGTCCAGCTTTTCAGCAGTTTTTGCCAATAGTAACTATGGGCTTTGCAGTGTAAATTCAACTGTTTAGAAAATCTACCTTTTATCAACTTTTTGCAATGTGCTGAAACTTCTATGCTCATTTTCTAAAATGCTATAGGTGGTTTGGATCAACCAAAAGTCATATATTCATTTTTCCACAACCACATCAGTTTTTCCAAACAGCCAGCCAATAACAACTTTTACAACAGCCACAGCCCAACCAAATAGGGTCTATACCAGATCGGCTCGTAATCTGGAGCCCTGCAGTAAGATCTACCTAGACATGTCACTACAAAGGAAACGTAAAGAAAACCCGGGTTGGTTAAAAAAAGATTAGATCCGGAAAACCAAATAGAATAACGTAGCAAGCAAAACAAATAGACCACGACGACAGCACAAGGTACCTTTCAGGAACTCGACATACGCAGGGTCGAAGTGATCCCACGAAGCTGATTCAATAGGTAGAGCACAAATTCCTAAAGCAAGTTACAGCCAGCACAGACGGAATTGTTACAAGAGAACCTTCATTACAAATGTGAAGCAATGCTATACACAAGCAGAGAATTGCAACTAGGCACACACATCCACGACCAAAAGGTTGAAGCAGGCACACGTGTATGCGTGTAGGTGCTTGAGTGGGGTGTACACCGTGTACTCTCTTAATAAGTTCTCGCACAAAAATAGAGTTCTTGGAAGATAGGTAGATGCAGATGCCAAATCCAGGGACGTCTGTGAACAGGGACAGAAGAAACTGACGCAAGCGAGATGGAATCGGCCGGTCATCTAACTTGGAATCTCCATGAGACCGTGCGCGCCGGCGTGTGCGACTCGTCTCGCCGACTACTGCCTCCTGCAGCTGAAGGATACACTCGAGGCACCACAGTACCTCTCCCATGACAGGGCGGTCAGCGAGGCATCTCTCGACGAGTTCTCCGTATCTCCTCATTCATCTCTCAAAGCTTGTGTCAATAGTGGCCCTGCTGCAGAGGACCTTCAGCAATACACATCGGAGTATCGGGCTTCTCAGTGAGGCGCTTCCTCCGGTAGTACACTGGGTCGAAGTAGTCTAAGCTTCCTTTGACTAGGGTAGTAACATGTGTGTGATCAGCTGCCGGTGCCGTCTTTGAAATCAGATACCTTCGCGATGAGGTTCTCTGAGCAAGATGTTGGCGGTCTTTATGTCACAATGGATAATCGTTTTCACATGACCAGTCTGGAGATAATGAATCCCTCTTGCAGCTCCTATGCAGATTTCCAGTCTCTTCTTCCAGCTGAGAGTGGGCATGCCACTGCCATATGGATGACTCTTTAGACTGCCATTCTCCATGTACTCGTAGTACAGCAGTATCATCTCCTCGCTCTCGTCGTAGCATCCGATGAGTGAGACCAGATGACGGTGTCGGAACCTTGAAAGTAGCTCAATCTCCGTTTGGAACCGCCTCACCCCTAGCGTGGTGAGACTGCTGGTTGGCCCACTTCACTGCAACTATTTGAGTCACCCGGCAGGATTTTTTTGTACACCTCCCAAAACCACCAGATCCAATAACCATCTGATCGTCGAAGTTATTTGTTGCCTCTTGCAGCACAACGAAAGGAAATCCGTGGTTGGCGTCACTGCTAGGAACATTGAGAGTGAGTAGTGTCCAAGAACTTGAAGGCAGACTTGTCAATGCTGGTTGCGGCTTCTTCTTCCTCTTCCTTCTGATGACAAACCCCCGAACAGAACTAACACCTCCGCGAACGGAGCCCAAGATGATTAGCCCGTTTCCTCTTTCTTTCTTTTGAACGCGCTTCTCTGACTTTGATAATAACCAACACCGGATGGCTCCACGACGTCAATAGGTCCAGTACCAACCTTCATGATCTCCAGGCCATTCACGATGCCATCCGGTTTCATATTCTTCAACTTGGAAGGCCCAATGCTGACACTGAGCTTACTAGAGGGATCACTTGATGGCAAGACGAATCCATGTAATATGGCACGGTCGAGAAAGCAGAAGCTTTGTCGGAGATATCAACATCTGTTGCTATTGACCTTCTATAGTTCTATCCACGTAAACATGAAAGTAGCGTAAATTGGTTGCCTCACTCACCATATCACAGAAGTGGAACCGGACCAGATATCTCGGACGACCGTCGACATTGAATTGCCATGTCATGTTGTTTTGTCCAACCAACCGCCTTGCAGTACTGTACACAATGTCTGGTGCATCATACTCTGTCCCTGCTCCTTTCTGGTAATTCAACTTCCCTTGGTAAGTAACTTGTTGAGTGGTGCTGGAATTTAGAAAGAAGCTCTGGTCGGTATCCCTTGTTCGCCAGAGCGTGTCATTATCAACGGTTACCTCGGTCCACCCACATTGAACCAGTAGATTGTCAGCCATGGATTCTCTACAAGATTGATAATACGCTGAGCCTCTTCCCGTTCGGTTATCTGGTCACGGGGAACCGATATGCCATCAACACGTGAAAGGATTGTAAGCATCAAATCTTTATCCACACGTGATGTTCGATTTGATCTTGTTATGTTCCTTTTGATGTTATCACATCTTAATATTTTTTCTATTAATCTTGTGGCGATAATCCATACACTTTGATGATCATCAACACATGATACCATCTTCACTTGAGCATTGTGAGATCATTTTCTTGATACAATCTCACGAAGTGGCACCTAACTCACACATTTTCCAAAACTCATAAAAATGGTTAGTCCACAAAATACAATTCACAATTGCTTACCGAATCACTAGATAAATTGATCACATAAGGTTCATCCTTCAAACTCTATCATGATCTCTTGAAACCGCATCTTGAATTCTTCTTTTGAATTTCTTACTTCAGGGCTTTGGTCGCACACAGCTCATCTCATGTGCTCAATGTTGATCATTTTGAATTCAACTTTGAACTTTATCTTAGTCAATACTTGTTCTTCTCTTGAACTTCACCTTAATTATATGTGGTTCACTCCTTTCAATACAATCTTGATCCCTTGAAGTTTACTCCTTGAGCTTCTTCTTAATCACATAAATTCTCTTTTTGAACCCTTTAATCATTGATACATCTCTTGATTTGATGGCTTGCATGATACGAATCCATCCAAAATCCTTCATGCGTCATCAATAATGGGTTTCACGGGCTTGTAGGTTTATCACAGGGTGGAACCTAACACATACACACTTTTTAAACTCAAAAAAATGGTTAGTCTAAAAACCCGGTTGCCATTAATCACCAAAACCACTTAAAACAAGTCTAGGAGCCTAAATGTACTTTAAGGTATATAGACCTAAATACTCCTTATATGTACATAGCTATTCAAGAAAAAAATATTTGAGTTGGGGAGGTGGAGGGGGGACCCACCCTAGCCCCAATATAGCTGAAAGTGCATCTTGGTCCCCTAAGCGTGTTTTGATAATTAATGATAAAACAACTAAGGGACTAATGTGAAATGAAGTGTGATCAGGTGTCTAGTCCCAAAAGCAGTGGTAAAACCAGCGTTGGCGACTCCTAAAAAAATTAAGGAAAGACGGATAATTTTCTAGCTCTTTTTATGGTTCAAGAAATCACATTGAATTTAGAAAAGTTGTACTAATAAGGGAGGGTTGACATCTGGAAGCTGGTGAGAGTATCTTATTAATACTTAGCTAGGAATCAATTTCTAAATCTAAAGAGGCATTTGAAAACTCTTCATACTAACACTTTCTTGAAGTGTTAGAACCTCTGACTTGGTGTTAGAATCTTCGAATTTACTTCTGTGTGAAGAGTCAGGGAACTCGGATCCTTCGAGTTCCCCTTTCTATCTGTTTTTCTGGATGTTAGAACATCCTAGAATTATTTGGAACCTCCAAGTTCCGTTTCTGTAAGCACCTAAATCCTTATGCCTTGAAAGTCAAAGCTGCCAGAAATTTTCCGGAACCTTCGAGAATCTGTTCTGAACTTATCTTTGAAATTCCGAAATGTTCGAGTCAGAATGTTGGAATCTCCGAGAATGCGTTATGTCTATCCTTAGTTGAGGTCCTTTGAAATCTCGAAAGCTTCAAGAATGCGTTATGTTGGAACCTCCGGGGATTGGTTTTGTCTTCACCTCTTTGAGGTTCTTCAAATTCACGGAGGGTCTGGGTTTCAAAGTTAGAACCACTTATATTTGCTTTTGTTCGTTGTGCTTTGAAAGTCAAAACCTTATCATTCTTGCTGAAAGTTTTGGCATCTATTTCGGACACCTAAGAAGCCGTTGCTTTGAAACATCAGAACCTCTGAGTTTTATCTCGAAAGTTCCGAGAAGTCCCCCTTTTACACTAGCAGCTAGTTTCTGAGGGGTTGACTATATATATCCCCAAGCTGCTTTGCACGCCTAACACTCTGCCAATCCATTTATCTGCTCTCCTAAGTGTCCTCCTACAGTTCCTCAAGCCAAAGCTTCAGTCTCTGTGAGGAAATTTTTGAGAGAGAGAGATTGAGCCATAGTTGAGCACCAAGCAAGAGTTATTCTTCAAGCGAAATCGACCACAACCTGTTACTTTTGGTGATTGTCATCTCCTAGACCATCACGAGTCCCTTGGGAGCCTTCAAGAAGATTGTGAAGAGCTCCAAGAAGTTTGAGAGGGTTTAGAGCTCGCCTACCATAAGGTGAAGACTGCCAAAAGAGAAGAAGCTTCGCATCGATAAACTTCTTGAGAGAAGAGCATGACTCCATGCCAGTTTCGATTGTAGGATCAAACTTCCTCAACGAAGACGTAGAGCTTCACCAAAGGTTCAAACTTCGACAACAAATCTTTGTGTCTCGCGTGTGATCATCTCATTACTCATCTTTGTACTCGTTTTCATTTGTTTTGCTCTTGTACCCGCTACTAGTTTTGTTAAGGTTTTGACTTGTAGCTCTCATACTTGTGCCTTACTTTTATTAGGTTTTTCTTACGACTGCTTGGTGTTATAGAGATACTTGTGTATGAAATAATTTTTGGATAATTGTTAATCTGCTATTCATCCCCTCTAGTCGATTCTTTAGATCCTTGTTGCCAGTAAGGAGCACCCGGATGAACTTCTCCGTGCACTGCTGCGACACCATCGTCAAAGATCTATAGTAGCTTGAGCTGGTTGTGGGGTTCGGGGATGGGGCCTTGGTGCAAAAGCGATGACAAGGAGGAGGCACAAGCACATGTAGAGGAGCCGGAGCTGGAGTGCCATTGTTGATGTTGTGTGTGGATCAATCGACAGGGACATAGTACTATTTAATCTGCAGGGGCCTTAATTGATGATGCATATTTTAAAGGCTCAGATCCATTTGGAAAAAATCTTAAATGTTTATCGTGATATAACATGATAAAAAATATAGTGTTCATCGTGATATATCATGTCTTGAAAAAATTACATTTTCATTTCATTGCCTCGTCAAACAAAAACGCAACTGTTTCCTCTTGTCATACAAGGTTATTTACCTCAGCAATTTCTTATTTATCCGCGTCCACTATCATGCGACATTATTCTCGCCAAAAAATATCACCATGCTACACTGGCACTATCACTTGCATAAAATGGCATTTTAAAATATTTTCTTGAGATATAAAATGGCAAATTTTGCGTGGGAAAAGGTGGAGGCATTTAGGCAAAAACACCAATTCTCGTGATCAGAGAGATGGCCCAGACCAATTGGCAGTACTACCAACACTCGTGATCAGAGAGATGGCCCAAACAAATTGGCAGTACTCGTGCGTATGTATGAGCCCATGTTCTACACGAATTTCGAGGTAGCAAAGAGAGGTACAGAGTCGGGCCATGAAAAACACCCATCAAACGAGACAGATTGGGCTAGGAAAACATCGAAAGTGGGCTCGTGAAACGAAGGTCTCGTTCTCTCAACTGTGATCACCTTATCCCCTAAAAAAAAGAAAAAGCTGTGATCACTTTAATTTTTCTTATTCTTATTTCCTTTTTTTTAAGAACCGTGGTCATGTTAAGATGACGCATGGGCTTTGCAAGCAACGCCGAAGGATGCCTCGCATGATGCGACACAAGACGGTGCATAATAATTTAATGTCGACGAGATCCACAACTAATTTGCATGTGAATGAGTACAAACACCAGCACACGTATCAGAAAGACGGCCCAAGACTAGTATTAATTTTTTTATTTTTTAAAACTAGTATTAGTTATTACAATATCTGTCAATTAAAAATATCAAATGTATAGTTGTTACATTATCTCCACTTTATATTTTTATTAAAATATTTTAGGAATTATCAGATGATTATCTTATATTATTTAATAGGTGTATGTATGGCTGTTTCTCGTTTATTTTTTCTTACATTTAGTACTTGGTCTGTACACTTAGTGGACATGGGATTGATATAGTGAATTTTAGCAACATGTAGGAGTAGCAGTAGCATGCATGCGCATCTTTGGCTGCAGCACTTGACAATATTGTTAAATTTAGCAGGGGCCTTCCTAGCTTGATATCGTGCATGCTAGTAGCGGATGACACGGAGGATTTAATGGGATTAATTAGGTAGCTTCGATCGTCTGGCGACCTAACGACCAACGCAACATGGCTTCCCGTGACGCTTGTTGGCCTGATAAATGCCTCACTAGCTAGTGCCACGTGGAACCGGATCGACCATGTCTCGTCAGCGTAAATAATGAGAACCTGTATTCAGTGGCATAAGAGAGGGGTTTTCTCGTCTAATCCTGGTTTGAATGCTATTAGTTTCTCATGTAATCTCTGTCTCGATCGACATGCATGGGTCGCATCACCATCGTTCAGTTTTGTCACTTTTGGGTGGTCCGCGCTGGCCCGATCGATCGATGGTTCATCGTTTTGTTTGTTTTGTATGCAGCGCAGAAGCATCAAGCATGGCATGTTACGATGCCGGCGAAGTGTCTGTCAGGATCCAAAGCTGGCGACGTCGTTCCGTCTGGATCTGTACGTGGGGCTACCTGCGCATCTATACATATCGTTGTACTAGCTAGCAGACACTACAGCTTACAGTTAGTGGTGGAGCTATCGTGTCGCCGTTGAATCTGGACAGCTGCCCGAGCTAGAGGAACGGTTCCTCCGACCATGAGTTCTGGCACGCTGGGCCTGAGAAGCAGCACTGGCCGCCCGGCGTCGATCGTCTCCAGAGTGTTTTCGTAAAGGAGTACATGCAAATTGCAGATAGATCTCAAGCGAGATCTTGGAAGTAGTTAATTATAGGGGAAAAAAATCAGTGGAAACCAAATCCTTGTTTGGTCGGTAGAACCACTCACATGGTGCTTAGGTTGTTTGCTTCTGCCACACGTACGTACGCGGAGAACGAAGCGACCTGCAAGAAGAAATGCATGGCACAGCCCAACTTTTTCTAAGCTAGATGAAGGATAATTTATGACTTCGGAGAGCACTTTTAGGGAGTGTTTGGTTGGGCTTTTTAGCAGCTTTTCACTTGAAAAAGCTGCAGCCCAACCAAACGGCTAGCTTTTTAGCAGCTTTTGCTAATGGTAACTATGGGCTTTGCAGTGCAAATTTAGCTGTTTGGAAAAGTTGCCTTCTGCCAGTTTTTTGCAATATGCTGAAGCTTCAGTGCTCATTTTTCAAAATGCTGTAGATTGTTTGGATCAACCAAAAGCTATATGTTCACTTTCCCACAGCCACAGCAGTTTTTTCAGACAGCCAGCCAACAACAGTTTTGTCAACAGCCACAGCTCAACCAAACAGGCCCTTACTAGCACAGATGGATGGACACACGACCAGAGCAGTGAGATGGATGCATCGGGCACCGTGTGGGTGGAGGCTGGCCGGCAGCCTGGCAGGTGCACCGTCACGGCCACGGCACGACGCCGTAGCAGATCGACGGCCAACGTGTTGCTCACCTTGTTGCCACTGTGCATGAAGCTGACATGTGGGACCTCGGGCGGTTGGAGGTGATGGATCATTCACTCGTAGATGGTGAGGCGGGTGAATGATTTGGTGGAGATACCGTTTGATGAAATTCATTTAGAATTCCGGCTGGCTTTCATGAACTCGTATGAAAATTCTTCTTATTGATGGAACTTGTATCAGGGCATGCTTGTCGACACTTCCGACAAATTCAGACAGGCTCACCGGTGACACGTGGGCCAATTTCTGGACCAGCTCGATCTTTGACGCAACTTGCACGAGCTAATGTGTACTGACAACGGTTAAAGACAGATAAAAGGCGTACAGCCGCATCCATGTCCTGCAAAAGCGACGAAACAGTGCCACTTTTCTAGGAGGAGTACATAGCAGCAGCTCGTGTGCCAGTTATACATGGTCCAACGCTGCACGACACAGAGCTTTCAGCTTTGTACTATACCACCTAGCTCAAACAGTATGAAACACAACAAGTTCTTTTTTTTTCTTTTCCATTAGCTCTTAAACAATGTACTACTAGAGCAAGGGTGGGAACACATGATCCAGATTAACCTCCAAATCAATTGTCACTTCGACATGGACACCCATTTGGGTGTGGGGGCCTTTGCATTAGCTTTAAGCTTTAGCTTGCAGAGGCGGTGGTAAATCATGGGCATCATTGGTGGGCCGGTCGGTTGCTCATGCACCGGTGGCTAGCTCTGTCAAAAACGGGACCATCTTCAGTCAGGCGTAGTGCACTTCGTGCGCGAGTGGGATAGGTTCGCTGCACTGCGTCCAGTCAGATCTATCTTATCCTCCGCTTCCTCCTGGTACAGTGGGCGATGAGTTCGTTGCATGGAGGAATCTCAAAACTTTGAAGTGTTCAAACAGTATGCTGGTGCGCGTGCACCTAGATCCGTCGATGCATTTTGCAAATTGATATGGTCAACTAGGCATTCTTCACGTTCAGATGGGAACAGATGAATCTGATGGAATTAATTCTGCATTGCTAGCTGCACCAGATGCATGCATGCCATACCTGAACTCTGAATTATCTGGCGTAGAAGATGAACAGTGAGCAGGGCGGATGCACGGTCCCTCCAGCTCAGGCCGCTGCCCAGACTTGCTACCAGCACGCTCCCTACCTCACCGGCAAGATCCCCGCTCTCTTCCTTGCGCCTACGGCTCTCCTTGCCACCTTGACCTTTCCTTCTTCCTCCATTGCAGTTGCAGAAGCCACCGACGAAGATCTCCTCGACTTACCCGAGCCACCGGCAAGATCTACTCTGTCCTCCGCTGTCACTCCGACCATCGTCAACATTGACCACCACCTCCAAACGGTCAAGCTCCCCTGACCACGTCTCGGTCATCGTCGCCGTCCCTCGCGCCGCCGTTCACCGCCGGTGAGTCACAACCGAGCCACTGCCGCGGTTTACCCCAGTCTACCCCTCTTTCTCTCCCACCAGACAAGTCCCGCTGAGCGCGCGTATAAAACGGTTTAAAACCGTAAACTGCCACCGACAACCCGACCCACTGTTGGATTAAGTGGGGGTGTAAACCCGCTGTCAGGTTAGAGATGGCATTGCTCAAGTCCACTAAAAAGGGTTAGATTAAGTCAATTCATTTACTTATGCAGTTGTGCGAAATGAAAAATATTTATGTGGAGCTTCAAACTCCAGTTACAAATTAGGATCTCCTTGCTTAGAATTGGTGTCTCGTTCACAATATGAACTTCACACCGCTAATTTTGGTAGATAAACAGAAGCAAATGGAAATATGTTAGCTAACATCTGCCGAGAAAGACATAAAAAACAATCGTATACGAGCTAAGGAGTGTCTATTTACATTGTAATGCATCTTTTGAAGCTTCCTATCATCTACATCGTGCTTCGGTACAGAAAACTGAGAATTCTTATCTCCAAGGTACCTGAATGCAACGGATAAATTTAACATACCAAGAAAAAGTTAGGAACTTCTCCAAACAGCTATCAGCTAAGCCAAACAGTTAAATTAAAATGCGGAACTGGACTGATGGTGGGTGGTGCCAGGAGGGGCTTGGAGTCAGAAGCGGTGACGACTTGCACCTATGGTGAACCCGAGGAGAGGGGTTGGGCGGAAACATTGGGAACGGGTTCCATACCGACGATAAACGGCTATGGACGGTGAGGAGGAGCTCCCGACCGAAAACGAGTTTGCAACGGCGATGCACACCTACATGCGAAGAAAGGAGTGGGAGGGTCGGTTTGGTGGCCGTGGACGGCGATGGACGGAACATGACAATTCCAAAGCAGCATAGTAAAAATCCACGTGTACTTGTTCAATTGGTACAAAACTGAGGAGGCACTAGGAACTCTTGCTTTTAGCGCTGCGTAGAGATACGATTCTTACCGTTATCTATTTCAGCCATTCGACGTGCTCTTCTAGTTGCGTTATCAGATGAAACCACCGTCCAAAATCCTCGCTACAATGCATATTAGCATCAGCATAGATTGACAAAAATCGTACAATCCATATTGACGAAAATGTAAAACGCAGCTACACTCGGCCATCGTTTACCACGTACCCGGATGCATAGTTATCCAAGAGACATGTCCATTAAATTCTAGAGCGAAGTGATAACACATTTTTTTTTAGATCAAAAGGGTGGAAAGTGTTAACACATCTCGATCTCGTATGCACCTAGCTATGAATCAGTTGCGCTAATTTAAACCCACGGAATTAGTTAAGCTACGGTAGCTTCGACGAAGCTACTGCTGCATTTGCAACCACTATCCGTGCCTGACACAGTGACATGTCATCTCTTTAATTAGTACTTACATTTGTAGGCTGTCCTCCAGAAGAAGCAATCACAGTGCCCCACAAGTAGGAGGCAGTATACTCTCCACTATGGGAAACCTCTCTCACTGCAACTGGGCCCCACGAGCTGGCTGCTACCCTTCGGTGTCGTACGCTTCCCTCCCGTCCAACCATCAACGACCGAAGCAGCAGCAGCAGCAGCAGCCTCACAAATGGGAGGAAAAACGAGAGAGAGAGTAGCATCGTTCAGCCGCTGGTCCAGCGACAGCATAGCTCCACGTCACGGCACAACCAGATCGCCCGCAAGCCGACGACGCCCCGAACCCGAACCCAAACCCAAACCCAACCGAATCATCACTACTCCGCTCCCAACTAGAACCAAAAGCTACCTGAATCTCGTCCCTCTCTTCTCTCGGTTTCTCTCATCATCCTCCTCCGCGTCGCGATCTCTCCCTCCCTCCCTCCCTTCCCTCCTCCGCTCCCAACTCCTCCGCCGCCGCCCGCACCTCTGTCCGATTCCCTCGAGGACACCCCCGCGCGCACCCGCCGCCGAGGTTGCCGCCTCTGCCCGGAGCTCTGTCCCTGCCGAGAGCCGCCGCCGCTGGTCGCGGCGAGCCCCCATTGGCGCGCGCCTCACCGCCCGGTCCGTGGTAGTGCCTCGCGCGAGGCGAGCTGTTGGTCGCGGGGCGAGGGCAGTGATGCGGCGGCGGTGTCGGCGGCGGGACTGATACGGGCGCGCCGCGCGCGCGGATGTCGGACGCGTCGTCGGATCTCGGCGGCGTCAGGGCGGGGCCGCCCGTGGAGCGCGACATCGAGCAGGTGCGTTGCTGCTGACCCACTCCGTCACCACGTCTTGGAGTGGATCAATTTCGCATTTGTGTCTCTGCTGGGTGCAACAGAGAGGCGCGTAGTTACCACGAGTGTATGTTTTTTTTTCCTTGGGTCTCTGTGATGCGTGCGTGGAATATCGTGCTGCTGGCTTCTTCCGTTCGTGCTAATTGTGCTGCTGGGTGGAATGGTGGCGGATTCGGGCGAAATTCGCGGGGCCAGATGCTACTATTCGGTGTTCTTGGCTGTTTGAAGTTGTTTTCTCTGCGGTGGAATGGAGCTGGGAGTGGGCGGTCGGCGCTTGTTGTTTCTTCGTTCAGATTTCGGGACCTACAGATGGGTTGACTTGTTTGGCATCTCTCTGATCATTTTTAGCTTGTGAGGTCGAATCGGAAGTGTTGTACTCTCCCTTGCCCCCATTTTGGTGGAGTTGAGGCCTCGAGGGGGTTCAATGGGATGCTTTCGTTACTTGTTCTAGTTGAGCTCTCGTTGTGATGTAGAATAGATTGGGGAGGACGAGCTGCTCGTGTAGTTTTTCAGATACGGACGCTTGCCGTTTCTCGGTGGTGGTGTTGACCTTGGCTAAATAGCCTTTTCCAGTTCTGGTTGGCAAATGGTGCTGAATTTGGGAATTTTTTTGATGGAATTGTAATGGAATTTTAGTGGCATGGGAAAATTGTTAGGAGTTTGGATGTGTATAATGTCTCTGGTTCTATAAATTTCAACTCCAGATTTTGAGAGAGATGTTCGACCATATAAATGGAAAGTGATATCACGGCAAAGAGAACGAGCTACTCTTCTTAATGAATTGGCAGTGCTCCTGCCCGGTTTCTCCATTTTTTTTTGTCAATCTGAAAAAGTAGCAATAAGGGAGACACATTATTTCCGTTATCTCAAACATCAGTTATTGGGTGCCCAATGCCGTTCTATATGCTTAGTGTTTTGTTCTGTTATGCCTTGAGAGTTTTATCCCTTCAATTTACTTCTGCCTGAGTAGATTAAGATCTCCCCTTAAGGACCATATACTTTTGATAATCAGCTTCACAGTGTTACACATTCAAGACGGCATATGTTCCTTTTTATTGCTTCTGATGTGATTGGAATTATTTGGAAAGGTCATATTTGTTTTGAAGAATACTTCCTTGACTTAGAAAATTTGATGGTTATGTCGTGCTATTTTTACTTTCCCATTTAGCATCTGAAAGTTGTGTGCCCCTGATCAGTTGTTTATTTTTTATAATATTGAAATGCCTGAGGAGGCTTGATACCATCTTTCTTTTGGTTGATTCTGGCTTTCGACAGGCTATCACTGCTCTCAAGAAGGGAGCTTACTTATTGAAATATGGGCGTAGAGGGAAGCCAAAATTTTGTCCATTTAGATTATCCAATGTGAGATTTATTTCTACCCTATAACTTTGTATTTCTGAAGTCCCGTTTGATTGTCTCACTTGTGAGGTGTATTTTTGGTTTCTTCAGGACGAATCTGTACTGATATGGTTCTCAGGGAAAGAGGAGAAGCGTCTAAGGTTGAGCCATGTGTCCAGGATAATTCCTGGCCAACGTACTGTAAGTTAACTTCCTAAAAATCACAATTTCTAGAAGATGATATAATCATTGTTTATGCTCATTATGATAAAAAATTTGATCGACAAGAGAAAATTTTAAATTCTCCTAGTTTGCTGTTTGTGTTTGCTTGCCAACTCTTTATGAATGCATATCTACTGAGCTATTATTCTGAATCATAAATCTTCTAGGGAAACTTCTGCCACATGAATGCAGTCATTACTGGGGACAGATTTTTGCATAATCTTTTGCTTGCTCTGTGGTCAACTGATTTATGTAAAGTTGAATAGCTTCCCTGGAAGTTCTTATTTGCTGAGTTTCTAAAATTTGATATTAGTACAGAGATTGGTGCCATGAAATAGACTAGAAGAGTCAGGTTCTAACTTCATCAAACTATAAGTTGGCTCAATATTGCATTTGGATAAGTCGGCTCAATGTTGCATTTGAATAATTTTGCTCATTATCTAAATTTTGGTATGAATATAAAACTGTAATTATTTAACCATTCTACTGAGGAAGCATCAGCGTGAACTCCTATCATGGTACGATTGTTTCTATTTGTGATGAGATACTCTTTTGGTCGTAAGTGTTATGTTGTAATGAAGTTGCTGTGTAACTTGACTAACTAGACCTTCATTTTTTTTTGGATTAATCTAGGCAATTTTTCAGAGGTATCCACGACCTGAGAAGGAATGCCAGTCATTTTCTCTAATTTCGCATGATAGGTCACTGGACATTGTAAGTTCGCTGCATTTCATGTTTATCTCTGTTTGTTCTCTTACTAATTTGGAGTAAACTGCTTTCTTTTGCTTTTGTGTTAAGTGTCATGTTTACATGGTAATATATTTTATTCAATGATGTCAGATATGTAAAGACAAAGATGAGGCAGAAGTGTGGTTTGCTGGGCTGAAAACGTTGATTTCACGTAGTCATCAAAGAAAATGGAGAACCGAATCGAGAAGTGATATCATTTCCTCTGCTGCAACTAGTCCAAGAACTTTCACACGATGGAGCTCTCCGTTGAGTTCTCCTTTCAGCAGCAATGACAGTATCCAGAAGGTATTTACTATCCATGTCTTCTATATGTGAATTTGGGTGGTCTCCTATTTCCAACATTATTCTAAATGATCTCCTTTTCATCATGTTGTTAATACCATTATTTTATAAAGATGAATTCTGACAGTTGTTTTACATCAGGATGGTAATGAAAACTACCGACTCCGTAGTCCATATGGGAGTCCACCAAAGAATGGCTTGGAGAAGGCCTTTTCTGATGTTGTGTTATATGCAGTTCCTCCCAAGGGCTTCTTCCCATCTGATTCTAATGCAGGATCGGTCCACTCTATGTCTTCTGGACACTCAGATAACACCAACGGGCACACGAGAGGTATCCCAATGGATGCTTTCCGTGTCAGTTATTCAAGTGCTGTTAGCTCATCAAGTCATGGTTCTGGTTATGATGATGGTGATGCTTTAGGTGATGTTTTAATATGGGGAGAAGGAACTGGGGAAGGAATTCTTGGTGGTGGTAGTTCGAGATTTGGAAGCTCCTCAGGTGCAAAGATGGATTATCTTGTACCTAAACCATTAGAGTTTTCCGTGCGACTTGATGTGCAGAACATATCTTGTGGAGGAAGGCACGCTGCACTCGTCAGTAAACAAGGAGAGATCTACTCTTGGGGTGAGGAATCAGGTGGGCGGCTTGGCCATAGTGTAGATTGTGACGTGGCACAGCCAAAACTCATCGATGCTCTTGCTCATATGAATATTGAGCTGGTAGCATGTGGTGAATACCACACTTGTGCTGTTACACTATCTGGAGATCTGTACACATGGGGGGGGTGGCACCTTCAAATTTGGGCTTTTGGGCCATGGCAGTGATGTCAGTCACTGGGTACCAAAAAGGCTGCATGGACCATTAGAGGGTATACATGTTTCATCAATTTCATGCGGCCCTTGGCATACTGCCATAGTGACTTCTGCTGGGCAGCTGTTCACATTCGGAGACGGCTCTTTTGGGGTTCTAGGCCATGGAGATCGCGCGAGTCTCTCAGTCCCCAAGGAAGTTGAATCTCTCAAAGGGCTACGGACAGTGCGGGCTGCTTGTGGTGTTTGGCACACTGCTGCAGTTGTAGAAGTCATGGTTGGGAATTCAAGTTCAAGCAATTGTTCATCTGGCAAGATATTTACATGGGGTGATGGTGATAAAGGCCGTTTAGGACATGGTGACAAGGAACCGAGACTTGTCCCAACATGTGTGGCTGCTTTGGTGGAGCCCAATTTTTGTCAGGTTGCTTGCGGGCATTGCCTGACAGTGGCTCTTACAACATCAGGGCATGTGTATACAATGGGCAGTGCTGTCTATGGTCAACTTGGAAATCCACAAGCAGATGGTATACTTCCTGTGCATGTCGAAGCGAAGCTACACAAAAACTTTGTTGAGGAGATATCTTGTGGTGCTTATCATGTGGCTGTCTTGACCTCTAAGACTGAGGTGTATACATGGGGTAAAGGTGCAAATGGTCGGTTAGGTCACGGCGATACTGATGACAAGAATACTCCTACGTTGGTTGAAGCACTGAAAGCTAAGCAAGTCAGAAGTGTTGTTTGTGGAACTAACTTCACTGCAGCAATATGCATTCATAAATGGGTATCTGGAATTGATCAGTCAATGTGCTCAGGATGTCGTCAACCTTTTAACTTGAGGAGAAAACGTCACAATTGCTACAATTGTGCTCTGGTATTTTGTCACTCCTGCAGCAGTAAAAAATCTCTGAAGGCTTCATTGGCACCAAATCCAAGCAAACCTTATCGTGTATGCGATGGCTGCTACAGCAAACTGACCAAGGGGCTTGAAACAGACATGAACTCTTCAGCTAAGCGGGGAGCGGTTGTACAGGGATTTAGTGACACGATTAAGGAGGAGCTGGAAACAAGGTCAAATGCCCAACTGTCAAGATTGTCGTCGATGGAATCTTTTAAGCACATCGACAGCAGATATTCAAAGAAAAACAAGAAATTTGAATTTAACAGCACTCGTGTTTCCCCCGTTCCAAATGGTGGTTCACATTGGAGTGGCCTCAACATTTCAAGATCTTCAAAAAGTTTTTCTCAGCATCTGTCCCTGGATCCAGAATCATTTCTAGGGCAACATCACCTGTTTCAAGAAGATCAAGTCCTCCACGTTCTACAACCCCAACACCTACTCTGGGGGGGTATAACTTCTCCTAGAGCTGTCGTCAATGGTGCCAAGCCAACAAACGATAGCCGAACCCAACAAATTCTAAATTTGAGGTCCCAGGTATGCATTTGCTGTGTTTTCTCCCTTGTTGGTGTTCTAGGCTTTTAGCTGACATCAAGCCCAATTTCCAACCCAATGAGCAGGAAGTATTATACTAGCTTGTCGCAGAGAATTGTTGATTTCTAGTGCTAAAAGGCAGCATTATAAAGTGTGTATGTTCCTGTTTACCCTTGTGAGTCTGTGATGTACATAGTTACACCCTCTTGTACTGTAACAGTAACATGATGCAAATTATTCATTCAACTGTACCAATATGCTGGCAGTTCTAAGCACCAGTTAGCTAGACCACCTGTTACCATCTAGACTTCCAAGACGAGACCTTTTTGAAGCTAAGTTTTATTTAGAAGTGAGGATTGATTACTGATATAGTAAAGCTCTCTACTCGCAGTTGGAAAATCTTAATAGGAAGTCTCGACATCTTGAAGTTGAGTTGGAGAGAACTACCAAACAACTGAAGGAAGCTATTTCCATTGCTGGGGAGGAAACTGCAAAGTGCAAGGCAGCAAAGGAAGTAATCAAGTCACTGACTGCACAGGTAAGATTGCTTATATGTGAGCATGCATTTCTGTTTCATTTTTATGCACTCCCAAGTCTGTAGAGTAAATTTCAGTTGTATCGTCCATCCTATTCATAGGGGAATTATCTGTAATGGTGATCCATATCTAGCTCATATTTTATGTTAGTATAGTATGTTCAGCCAAGAGATGAAACTTGAAGAAAACAGTTTGGTATAGTGGAAAATGTGATGGTTTCAGCAGTTTAGAATCAATTAAAGGATGCAATCTTCCACAATCTAAGTTTCTATTAGCCTACATTCGTAGATAAATTTTGCCATAAGAAAAAATGAGAGCTCTTGTCAGACATGCCACATGTCTATATTTATTGTCTAAGGGTTGCCACTTTCTCTTCCATAATAGTTGAAGGGGATGGCAGAGAGATTACCTGGAGGAGCAACCAAGAACAGCAAACTACCACCCCTTCCTGGAATTCCTATTCCAAGTGACATATCAGCCATGGCTAATGAGAGTCTGGGCAGCCCTGGCAGTCCCGGAGAACAAATTTCAAATGGTCCTAATCTTGTTTCTAATGGACCAAGTTCTATTAGGAACAAGTCAAGCCATCCAGAAATGGCCAAGAATGGAAATAGGCTACCCGATGCAGAATCCTACCATGAGGCTGAATGGGTAGAACAAGATGAACCAGGTGTTTACATTACTCTCACTGCCTTGTCTGGAGGTGCCAGAGATCTCAAGCGGGTTCGGTTCAGGTAAATGCCTTTAAACCTTGTTCAAGAGGAAAATTTTATAGCTAGTGCTCAACTTATTCAGCTTTGTTGCTCGTTCGAATGTTGAGTTTGTTCAGCTTTTCATTTTTTGTTTTTATCAATACAGCCGGAAGAGATTCAGTGAGACACAAGCAGAACAATGGTGGCAGGGGAACAGGGCAAGGGTATACCAGCAGTACAATGTTCGCATGGTTGACAAATCGATTGCCAGCATGGATAGCGATATTGCATCTCACTGACTTTAGATTGACTCTGGACAAAATACTTGATTACAAGTGGAGCTGAGGCCCTGTACGGTGCGCGAAGGCACTCTCGTCAGTCAAGCTTGGTCACTAACGTGGCTACTGTTTTAGTTGGCCCCATGAAAGAGGTCCCGTTGTCAGGGAAAAAAAGAAAGCGGATTTTCAGTTTTACATAATTATTTTCCCTTATCCTTCTTCTCTTTTCTCTTGTGTGGAAAGTAGAGTGCTCTTGCAGAAGTAATGTAAATGTTTAGTAGCAGCAGGCTAATCTGCCTTGTAAATGCATATGCAAGCGCATCAGTTTTAGAATGTCATTTACTAATTTCCACCTGGAAGTTACTGTATATACGAGTCAAAATCTGAGCCCGTGGGCATGGTTTTTTGTTTTGATGATTAAATAGGCCTATGTCATATGCTGCGTCAGTGATGATGAAGAGCCGTTGCAGCTGAGAAGAGCATTCTGCTACTGCTACAGCCTTAACATAAGAAAGCTACCACCACATTGCCTTCTTCAACATGATTTATGTCATTATCTTTGCATTAATACGGTCATTATCTTGCAAACAAGCAAGCGTTAGTAAAATTTTACTTACGATTTTAAATTCATATTTCAAGTTTCAAATTTGGAACTTCTTTATTCACATTTTAAATTCGTATGTCCAGGGTTTGTTGAAGTTTCTTTTCTCGGACAGCAAGTTCAAACAAGTAGTAAGAATAATTGAGTAAACAGCAATCGATATGGTCCGAGTAGGTTTTGATATCATGTAAATATGGTCCACGGACTATGGTGCACCGACCCGTAGTCCTAGTAGGTTTTGATAAACACGACCCATAGACCAATGATCACTTACTTTTGGGCCTGCACTATTCGTAGTTAGAAACTAATTCCCGTAGAAATTTACTGAGTTTTAGCCCCACCTATCATGGTCTGTTGCTATTTCCTAATCTAGAAATTATCTATGCATTATGGTACTGCTCGAAGTCCGACGAGTCATGACGGGTTTCTAGTTTAGTTAAGATTTAGGGGGCTTGCTATTGTAGGCCGACCCTCACCGGAGGTTTTGAATGGTTATTTTATATCCCTCTTTTATCGAAAAAAACTGTAGGCCGACAGTCGAAAGGCAAGTGAGTTGGTTGATTGGGGCACCCCAATTATTTTATATTCACTCGCAATTTAACTAGTCATTCATTTTATACATATTTTATTAAATACATGTCAAGGAAATAAACTAGGATGATCAATGGGTCGATTTGATTTGACCCATGAGGTCGCTTTCAACGGTCTTACATCTCTTTTTTTTTCCTATGTCAAAAGGATCCACCTCCATTACCTTCCTCGTTCCTTCCACCTCGCGCAATGCTTTCAACCTCCAATTTTGGTGTGGGAGACAAAGAAGACTCGCAATTTTTTTAAAGGAAAGTTGAAATCAACGGTTAGAATTTCGGATACCACTTTTTCCACCAAATTCAACTTTTATTAATATGAAATTTCAACAAAATCAGAGAAGAACTCTTAAACATCGAGTCCACAATTTTCAACTCAAAAAATAGAAGAGCTTCCAAAATCTAAGAAATCAACATCCAATTCATTTAGTCTGTGCTTCCAACATTTTTTTTTCCAAATATGAAAGAAAGCATCACAACATTCTACTCAAAAAATCAGCACCAAGCGCAAAGTGATTGGAAGAAGCGGGAGAAATGAATCCAGGAAGCGACAAGGACGTGATGAGCAATAGATGTGGCAACGAGGGTGTTGAAATACGAGGGATAGATGGAAGCGTCAAGCAGTAGGAAGTTGTGGATTTCTTGGTAGGGGAGAGCGGTAATCGAAGAAGAAGAAGGGGATGGAGATCGTAGGTGGTGGGCTCCACGCACGCAATGAGAAGAAGAAAAAACATGGTTATCAAAGGAAAAGGGAAGGGGGAGTCTAGCACTGCGCATGGTCGGATTGACCATAGCCACGGTCATCCACCAAACAACATTTTTGATGATTTAGATATACTCATAGCACAAGTACGCGGTCATGGAATACTCCTAAGAATAAAACTATAAATGAGTGTGTGTTGTGAGCACAATTTATAGTTAATTTCATGGGAACGCAATCAATATACTTGGTCGCGTGGGAATGCTTCGGCGTGCTAGCTCTACAAAAGGAGAAGGAAATTTGACGAAGACCTGTCATAATTAATCTCGTAAAATTAAGTTCTCTCTCCAGTTCCCTGAGACCTATGGTTTTAGATATGAATATGGCCAATCTTTTAAAACTTTAATCACTAATATCTTCAAGATTATTTAAAATTAGATACATAAAAATCATATGTATAAATTTGTCTCGAAAAGTACTTTCTAAATATATAAATTTATTAAGATTTATAAATGTACTACAATAGATAATAGTTGTCAAAGTTGTGTTTTGAAGAAGCTACGCCTCTGAATTAGTCCAAGAATATATAAATTATGTGATTAAAAATTGATACTGTTGAATTCATATTTAGAGACACTTTCCAAAAGTATCAATTTTGTATCATATAATTCACATATAGTTGGACTAATTATTGGTCAAAAATATATATTAGAAGATACATGCGTCTTATATTTCCGGACGGATGGAGTATCTTATCTATGTGATGGAACTAATGTTTGCAGCTACGTTCTACATTATGTGGTCTACTCCCTCCATTTCAAATAGAAGTCTTTTTAGCATTCGTCACAAGAATTAAGAGTGATGGTGAAATAGCAATATTGCCCTTCAATCATTTCTTTGTCTACCTCTTTTTCCTCCTAAATGTAATTACTCACCATATTGGAGCATGCAACATTTATTACATTAGAAGGGCAAACTAGGAAGCTCATGGCAAAAAGTGTATTAGAAGTGTAGAATAACTTGTATTTTGAGAAAAGTTTAAGAGGCTAAAAAGACTTCTATTTTGAAACAAAGGGAGATCTATCTATGTCGTCGATACCTCATGTGATATAAGTTCAACCATATCACTAGCGGTTATAATAATTTTTTGATTTGCTATTACAACTATTGTGCTTGCTTATTGTTGGGGTACTATACATACATTCTAAAACCCAAAAATTCAAATATTTTATAACTCAAATCATTTACCCAATTCACAATCTGTTTTCACTGTTTGCGCGGCGAGAGCTTCAAAACAAAATCCCATTTGGATATGTGTTGATAACGTTTTCTTCAAACTTGTAAACACCTTTCATAATATAGGATAGGTCTTTTAAACACTCTTGGAAATCTGAACTACCCTTAAAAATCAATATATAGCTCTGGCTATCTGGCACAATGCCATTGCTATAAAAGACTATTAAAAAAATATCTGGGAAGGGATCACTTTTGTAGCTTTTGCTCTAAACCTGACACCATACATCATCTCTTTTCTGAATGTCTAGCCGCCAGCCATGTTTGAACAGTTTTTAGATGTGGATGCTAACTTAGCACCAATAGGACACTTTAATTCGGAAACGTAAGAATGGAAGAGAAAGAAATAATCTAGAACGCGCTTCAAAGATATATTCCACTTTTGAAAGACCTCGTGTTATGTCACTAGATCTCTGTCGACGAGGAAACGTCTCTAGCGGTGGTCCGAATGGACCCCCTTGTTGGTTCGGCCTGGGGCGATATAGAGTTCTTCTTATGAGCCGGTGATGGCGTTTCAAGGATGAGGGCGGTTATGATGCTTGATGCCGGAGACACAGGGATTTTTCCAGGTTCAGGCCACCCGGAGGTGTAATACCCTACGTCCTGCTTCGTTGTGGGTGTATTGATCCTATCAAGATTACAGGGGTGTTCTTCCTTACAAACAGGCTAGCTGATCTTCTAATACCGAATAAAGAAATCTAACCAGCGCCCCTTTTTCTCTCTGGAATCCGAACCCTTTGCATGGTCTGGGAACTCCCCTTATATAGCCGGGGGTTCACCACAGAGGCCAAGCAAAGGCTATTGCACCTGGTATCGTAAGCGCTAAGGAAACGCCTACCTCTTCATTTAATGCGCCGCGCCGGTGTTCGCGCCGCGTGTCTTCTCGCCATGCCCTCCGCCCGGGGGCTGACAGCTTTATGCTCAGCGGGACCCGCGAAGAGAGGCTTGCCGGGCCCCTCCTGACTAAGTCGGTGAAGTATCCGCCCCTGGGCCCCGCGCGTCAGCGACCAAACGCGGGCCACGAGGCGCGCGGTGATTTGTCTCAAAGGGGCGGAAAGGGGCGACAGCGACGCGGGCGCGCAGGGCAGCGCGCCTGGCCGGTCAACAACCCTGTCAGACGGACCCCATCCCCTGACAGGGGCTATGGCAAAAAGGGATTTGCCCTGCGGGGATGGGACCGGCCTGACCGATATCATGCCCATACGGGACTTTAGCATTTAATGCCTGAATGACAGGCATTAAATGCCTCTGCCGGGACTAAGGCTTATGGAAAAAGCCAGCGTACTGCTGCGGCAGCCCGGAGGAGGGCCCCACCGGGGGGCCCCACCACCCCCGAGCGCTTCCGCCCCCGAGCAGCCCCTTCGGCCTCGGAGAGCGCCAGCTGTCCCGGACTGCCTCGGCCGACCCCGGGCGCTCGGGGAGCGTCCGTCGGGGGGTCGCTCGGGACCCCGCTCGGGGGAGGTGCTCGGGGGGTCCGCCCGGGGACCCTCCCGAGCACTCTTCTGGGCCCACGCCTTGCGGGATGCCGGTCGCTCGGGGAGAGGGCCCCGATTGCTTCCTTGATTCTTGGGCCTTGGACCCTTGGGACCGCAAGGCCCTTAGATGGCTCGCACGAACGTGGCACTCGGGGGAATCCCCCGAGGGCCCGGGTTTGACCACCGGGCCCACCTGCTTCTCCAGCGGGGCCTTTGCCGATAAGGCCGCCACGTGTCACGCCCTGTGGCCTCTGGTTGGTCTGCGCCGGCGGTTCGGGGGACCGTGGGTCCCCATTCCGCCGACAGTAGCCCCCGGCCTTGTCTTCCAGCGACGGCCCAATGGGCCGCGACCCGAAGGACCGCGACTGGGGATAAGGCCTTCTTTTTATTTAACGGGCCAACCAGAGAGGTCGGCCCATCTTCATGCGCCCTGCCGAGGAGCGCTTTTAATGCGCGCGTGCGGGGTGGAAGGGGCGGCCAATCCGCTCTCTCCACCTGGCGGCGGCGCTTCGGTTTTTGCCCCGCGCGGGAAAGGCGCGCGCCTTTTTATGCCGCGCGCAGGCGGTTGCGTGCCCCGGGTTTCGTGCGACTGCGTTTTTACTGCGCGCGGCAGTAATTCCGCAGGCCATGATTGCACGCCCTCCGGGTTTTGCGCGGCCGCAGGCCCACTGTCAGTGGCAGCGGACTGACAACTGACAACCCACGATCGCGCGGAAGATCAACGGGCGCGGGCGGTCTGCACTTCCGAAGCCTTTTTTTTCCTTAAAAAGAAAAAACGGCCCCGCACCTTTTCGACCTTCCGGATTTTGCGCAAAACACTTTGCTCCCAAAGCTTTGGCGCTCTTCTCCGTCTTCTTCCTCTCGCCATCCGAAAAGAAAAAACCCTCTTCGCCACCTTCGCCTCTTTCTTCGCCACCATCCCCGCCGCCATGACTCGCCGCCACACCCGATCGACCCCCCTGGCGCAGGACGCCGATGACGCCGTGCTCCCCAAGTCCCGCTTCCTCAATGAGGAGGCAATGGACAAGGTTCGGAAGGTAGCGGTGCCGGAGGGCCGGCCGCACCCGACAAGGGTTCGGCCGGCGACGTACCCGCCGGCGCCGCGGGCGGACGAGACCGTCATCTTCGCCAGCTTCCTCGCCGCCGGGCTGCTTCCGCCGTTCTCGCCCTTCTTCCTGGAGGTGCTGGAGGCCTACGGCATTCACCTGCTGCACCTCACCCCCAACTCCGTGGTGGTGCTGGCGATCTTCGCCCACCTCTGCGAGATGTTCGCGGGGGTGATGCCGTCGGTGCCGCTGTTCCGGCACTACTTCGTCCTCCGCTCCGTCGGGAGGAGCCGGGGCTCGGCTCGGACGGAGGTTAGCGGGAGCGCCAACTTTCAGCTTCGCCCGAAGCTCGCCGACCCTTACATCCAGCAAACGCTGCGGAACAAGTGGGACGACTGGCGTCAGATGTGGTTCTACATCAACACTGACCCGGCGCAGTCGCTCACTCTTCCGGAGGAGCCGGCGAGGCATGACAAGTCGTGGGATAATCTCGCCGAGAACGACAACGAGCTGGTGGTGATGACCCTTCGCATCTCCCAACTCCGGGAGTTGGGGTTGACTGCCACCATGGTCGTCGGCGACTTTCTGCGACGCCGGCTGGCGCCGCTGCGGAAACGCGAGCGGCCGGCGTGGATGTACACCGGGGACATGGACGTCACCCGGACGGAGGTCGGCGCCGACAACAACTGGACCGAGGCGGTGCTGGCGGCCACCTTGAAGTCGCTGCTCGGGGTGCCGGACGCCACGAGCGCCGTCCTGTCGCGGCCGGACCTGCCGCTCTGCGTTAGCGCAGATCGCCAGGCCATCCTTGACATGATGCCGTCGTGCGACGCGAAGGGCATCGTGGCCCCGCCGAAGGACGGCAGCCGCAGGCCTGCGGTGGGCATTCGGATCTTCGCGAGCGGCGAGGAGGCCGAAGCGGCGAGGGCAGCTCAGGAGCCGAGGGCCCCCGCCGTGATCCATGATCCGGCCGATCCGAAGGGCAAGGGGCAAGCCCCTCCCCCTCCGTCCCCGCCACCGCGGCCGCAGGCGCCGAAGCTACGTCCACAAGCACCGCCGGCCACGGGGAGGCGACCGACGGACGCGGGAGGCAGCTCCGGGGCGGGCCCCTCCGTGCAGGGAGGGCCCGCATTGCGCTTTTCTGGCCCGGTGCCTCCGCCACCGCCTCCGCCCGTGCGCCCTACGACGCCGAGGGCGGGAGGCAGTGGCCCTGCGCCGCCGCCTCCTCCGCCCGTGCGCTCTGCGGCCCAGGGGGCAGGAGGTAGCGGCTCCGGGCAAAGGCCTTCTGGAGTTGCGCCTTCTGGAGGCGCGTCGGCGGCGGACGCGGGCGCCGCCGCCGGTCAGAAGAGGAAGGATCCGCCGCTACCCCTCGGCGTGGAACGCCATGTTTTAAGGGGCTCGTGGCAGTAAGTTTTGAAAAACTTTCTTCCCTCCAACTTCTCTTTTTCCTTTTTTTTGGCTAAGTGTCCTGCTCGGGTGCTGACCCGAACTTGTCTGCATCTGTTCTCTTAGGGAGCGCAAGAGAACTCGCCCGTCCCCGAGTCCTCCTCCTTCGGCGAGGGCTTCAACGACCCCGAGCGCGGTTACGCCCCCGAGCGGCCCTTCGGCTCCGAGCGAGTCGGTGGGCCCGCCCCCGAGCGCGCCCTCTGCACCGAGCGCGAGCCCGACCCCGAGCACGGCGCCAGCCCCGAGTGCTGACGCCGCTTCGCGGGAGGAGGCTGCCCCAAGCGCGGAGGTGGAGGCGCCGGGCGCGACGGAGGCGCCGGCGACGCTGGAGGTGCCGGCGACGACGGAGGAGACGCCGGCGGCGGAGGAACTTCGTGTTGCCGCGCCCGAGGAGCGGGTGGCGGCAACCGAACAAGGAACGGCCCCGGTTGGAGGGGCCGAAGGTATCCGGCCCGAGGGAAGGGCCGGGATTTTGATCGTGGCCGGGCGCCCCGAGCCCCAGGAGGAGGAGCTTGGGGGCCAAGGCCTTGCTGCTCCGGCCGAGGAGCAGCCTTCTGCGCGGCAAGGCCAGACGTCTCGGGGGGCTCCCTCCGATATGTTTGAGGCCGCGCATGCCGCCATCGATCAGCTCCGCGAGGATCTCCTCTTCAAGGAGAAGTCCTTTAGAGGATCGGGAGCGGGTCTTGGGGGAGATGGCGGAGATGCTAGAGGCCCGTGCTCGCGTCGCCAAGCGAGAGTACGAGAATGATCTTGCCAAGATCGAGCGCCAGCGGGATATCCTCCATGAGATGAGGGAGGAGATCATCCCGAGGACGCAGGAGCTCGATCGGCAGGAGCGAGAGCTCAACCGCCGGGTCGCGCTGGTGAAGCCGCGCGAGCTGGACTTGGCGAGGCGGGAGAAGCGCGCCGCCGACGAGGAGGCGCGGCTGAAGCAGCTCGCCGCCGAGCTCGCTCGCCGCGCAGAACAGCAGCTTCTCCGGGACGGAGAGCTCGACGCGAAGGCGGAGCAGCTCGGCCAACTCAAGCACTCCCTTGACGAGGCGGCGAATAAGCTGGACGCCGAAGTCGAGTCGCGGGTGGCCGTTGCTCGCGAGGAGCTCGCCAAGGAGATGGCGCAGCTCCGCTCGGAGAGCGAACACTTCAAGCAGCGGCTCGAAGACTCAAAGGCGACCAAACGCAATCTCCAAACACCAGCTCCGGGAGGCGGAGGAGTTGAGGGAGCGTGAGTCCTTAGCGGCGACCGCAGCGACGGAGGAGATTGAAAGGGAGAAGGTCCGGCTGGTCACCGAGCGGGACCAGACGGTGAGGGTGATGAAGGCCATCTTCTTTCGCGCGAGGAACGCCGCTGAGGCTGCTGGACTTGGCACCGCCTCCTTGCCGGGCTACGACGCCGACCCGGCGAACGTCGCCTTGGGCTTCGAGAGGATCGCCGAGCGCCTCGAGGGGCTCGGCGAAGCCGTGCGCCGCCGCCTTGAGGAAGAAGGCCGGGAGTTGGCGGTCGTGGTGGCGGAGCACACACTGGCGTGCTACCGCGGCCGTGACCCAAACTTTCCTTTGACGCCAGCCTTGGAGGGGCTCGAGGTGATCGATGAGGCCGCCGAGGAGGAAGCCCGGAAGGCAGTCCGCAGGGCGGCTGATGAAATTGCCCAGCGGTTTTCCCGCTCGGGGGATGCCGGCACAGGCGATGGCGAAGGCGCCGGCGACGGCGACGGCGGCGCCGGCGGAGAGTAGCTCCCCTCCCTTTTTCTGTCTTTGTTTTCTTAGCCCGGGGCTTGACCCCTTTGTAAGAACTTTTAAGCTTCTGATATGCAAAGAGATCTTTGGCCCGAAAGCCCTTTGATCCTTGCTTTTTCTTTCTTGTTGTACTTGTACTGGAAATGGCTTCACTTCCTTGCTTGCTTCGGGCGAAGCGTCCGGTTCTTGCTCGGAGAGGGACGGAGGACGGTCCTCGGGACGCCCCGAAGGCCCCCAAAGCCCCCAGCCCCCGAGAGCTGGACGCACTGCGACTGAAGCTACGGAGGCCCGGCCCTTGGGACACAGGGTGTCCCCTGAGCCGAGCTTCTTTTATCTTCTTGACTTTGCCTGCAGAATTTGCCCAAGTTTTTGCGCTCGGGACAATTATTGCAACAATTAACTGTTGATATGTATTGCGTTAATCATTGTATCTACATGATTTTTCCTAACTTTGAGAACTTTCATTTTAACTCGGCAATGCTTCCTTATGTCTCTGGAAACGCTACTGGAAGACACCGCCGGGCGCGTGTGAAAGCGCGTAGGGTACTTGGGCGGCTTATTTACCAGGCTGATGTCCAGGGTTAAGGAACCAGGCAGGACACCAGGGCTTTAAGCGGACAACCCGAAGCACTCCCCATGACTTTCATCGCTGCCTTCAGGTATAAACCCATCGCGAGCACAGGAGGCAGTTGGAAAAATTGGCGAGGAAAAGCTAGTCGTTCATATATAGTGCTCGGGAGCTTTGAAAACATAGAAAAGCGGTTAGAAGCTTAGCTTAGAGATCGGGCCTCAGGGTGACTTGGCGCCCCGTGACTTTAGCATTGATCCAGCGGGCGGTGCCCGGGAACTTCATAATGGTGAACCTGTTCACTTTGCGAACGATTACATGATTTTCTTAGCAAAAGGGGTGTTTTCCGCAGGTCCCTCGGGGGGTGTGCCTGTTGACGCGGCCCTCGGGTTTTCGGGCCTGCCGACCAGCCCCGAGCACGAGGAGTGGAGCTATCCGACTGACATGAAGTCGGGTGGTGCTCGGGTCCTGCTGACCAGCAGAGCACGGTGGCCAGGGGCTTATTTGCCCTGACTTGGACGCGCTCGGGGTACAGCTAATTGCCCGAACATCTTACGACCCGACGACAAATGTTTAGATAAGCTCCGACTGCTCGGGCTCGGAGTGGTGGGACCTACTCGCACCGAGAGATGGGGGCTCGGGAGCCCCGCACCGCGCGAAAAGACCACTTTTGCTAATTATGGAGGAAATACTGATATTGATACTGACATAGGGAATTTAAATTTTGCATGGGGGATTCATATCAAGGAAGATTGCATCTTTATAGATCATAACGCTATGTAAAATAGCTGGGAATACAAGGGAGCCCCCGAGCGAGGGTGCGAGCGTGCGGGATACTCGGGTGACCTTCGGCCAGACCGGTGCTCGGGGTTCGGGAACCAGACCGAGCGACCGTGGGCTTGGGGTGACGAACCCTGGAACTTCCCATGACTCACAATTGGCACTCGGGGAGCCGACCCTAAAGCAAAAACTTACCCGGGGTATTTCACGGGAAAAACTTGCGCAAGTGCTCGATGTTCCAGGAGTTGGTCAGCTCCATTCCGTCTTCGGCGGCGAGCCTCACCGAGCCTGGCCGAGTGACTCGAGTCACTCGGTATGGACCTTCCCACATAGGGGAGAGCTTGTTCTTGCCTTCCCGCGTCTGTGCCCGACGAAGGACCAGGTCCCCGGCTTCGAGAGACCTTGGCTTGACACGACGCTCATGGTAGCGGCGAAGGTTTTGCTGGTATCTGGCAGCGCGAAGGGCAGCTCGGCATCTATGCTCTTCGAGGAAGTTGACGTCTTCGAGTCTGCGCCGGTCTTGATCTTCCTCCGAGTATGCCGCGACCCGAGGGGAGCGGAAGGTGAGCTCGGAAGGAAGCATCGCTTCTGCCCCGTAAACGAGGAAGAAGGGGGTTTCACCGGTCGCCCGACTGGGGGACGTCCGGATGGACCAAAGGACGGCGGGGAGCTCTTCTATCCAGCCAGCGCCGCATTTCTTGAGTCTGTCGAAAGATCTTGTCTTGAGCCCCCGAAGGACTTGGGCGTTCGCACGCTCAACCTGCCCGTTGGCTCGGGGGTGTGCGACAGAGGCGAAGCAAATCTCTGTCCCGAGGGCTTGGCAGTACTCGAGGAAAGCGTCGCTCGTGAACTGTGTGCCGTTGTCGGTGATGATGCGGCTGGGCACCCCGAACCGGCTCATGATGCCTCGGATGAACTTGATCGCCGATTGTTTGTTGATCTTGACGACTGCCTCGGCTTCCGTCCATTTGGTGAATTTGTCGATGGCGACGTAGAGGTACTCGTAGCCCCCGACTGCTCGGGGGAACGGCCCCAATATATCCAGCCCCCAGACCGCGAAAGGCCACGAGAGGGGGATGGTCTGGAGTGCCTGAGCGGGCTGATGTATCTGCTTGGCGTGGAATTGGCAGGCTTCGCAGCGTCGAACCAGCTCAAAGGCGTCCTCGAGGGCTGTCGGCCAGTAAAATCCTTGCCGAAAGGCTTTACCGACCATCGTGCGAGACGATGCATGGCTACCGCACTCGCCCTCGTGGATATCCACGAGTATATCGTGGCCTTCCTCCCAAGAAATGCACTTCATAAGAATGCCATTGGTGCCGCGCCGATAGAGGTCCCCATCTACGAGCGCGTACCTTGTTGATTGCCGCGCAATTCTTTCTGCAACGGCTTCGTCTTCGGGAAGGATATTTTCTTTCAGGTATGCCCGGATCTCGGAGATCCAAGGGACGACCTGAGGACAGATGGTGAGCACGAGGTGCTCACCCGGCGGTGGCCTGACGGGAGGATTTCCCACTGAAGGTGCCGCCTGGGTAGACTCGCCTGGGCGCGAGGTTCCCCCTTCGTCTTGGTCGGCGGCCTCAACGGACGGCCGAGAGAGCCTTTCTTCAAAGGTCCCAGCCGGGGACCGGCTCCCGAGAGGAGGCCAGTCGCGATAGAATGTCGGCGGCGTCGTTGAAGCGGCGAGGGATGTGCTGGAGCTCCAGACCATCGAAACGCCGTTCCAACCTCCTGACTTCGCTCAGGTACGCTGCCATTTGGGGGTCCGAACACTGGTATTCCTTTGACACTTGATTGACGACTAACTGGGAGTCGCCTTTGACGAGCAGACGGCGGATCCCGAGGGATGCGGCGGCGCGCAGCCCTGCAAGGAGGCCTTCGTACTCGGCCATGTTGTTGGTGGCGCGAAAGAGTAACTGCACGACGTACTGGAGGGTCTCACCGGTCGGAGCGGTGAGAACTACTCCAGCCCCCGCGCCTTTGAGCGTGAGGGAACCGTCGAAGTGCAGCGTCCAGTGCTCGGTTCCTCCCTGACCCGGGTCGGAGGGGAGTCGCTCGCATTCGTCTTCTGGCACCGGCGTCCACTCGGCGACAAAGTCGGCCAGAGCTCGGCTCTTGATTGCATGGTTGCTGACGAAGCGGAGGTTGAACTCCCCGAGCTCGATGGCCCACTCGACGACTCGTCCAGTGGCCTCCCGGTTGCGGAGGATTCGCTCGAGGGGGAAGGCCGTAACCACCCGGACCTCGTGCGCTTGGAAATAATGCCGAAGCTTCCTCGACGCGACGAGCACCGCGTAGAGGAGCTTCTGTGCTTGAGGGTAGCGCGTCTTGGCGTCCCGCAATACTTCACTGACGAAGTACACGGGATGCTGCTGTATGCGCACCCGAGTAGAAGGCTGCTCGGGCCCAGCCCCCGAGCGATTGACTTCATCCCCGCGCAAGACGGGTTGCTCGGGTATGCTCGGGTGATGGGCTGAGCCTTCGGGATTGGGGGCGCTCGGGGACTCGGGTCCGAGAGCTCCGCCCGCTCCCCCGAGAGCCTTGCTCGGGAGCTCGCTCTCGGGGGTTTCTGCTGGCTGCTCGGGGTCACCACTCGGGAGCGGCGGCCCGAGCTCTTGCGCCGGGTCGAGGGGTGCCGCGAGCTCGGCCCCGACCTCCCGCTCGACGACGAGGACGGCGCTTACCACCCGGGGTGTCACCGAGAGATAGAGGAGCAAAGGCTCCTCGGGTCTCGGCGCCACCAAGACCGGAGGTGATGTGAGGTACTTCTTGAGGCCTTCGAGGGCCTGCTCGGCCTCAGGGGTCCACTCGAAATGGCCCGACTTCTTGAGGAGCTTGAACAAGGGGAGGCCCCGCTCCCCAAGCTTGGAAATGAATCGTCCCAAGGCAGCCATGCAGCCCGTTAGGCGCTGCACGTCCTTGAGGCGAACTGGCGGGCGCATCTGGTCGATGGCCCGGATCTTCTCGGGGTTGGCTTCAATGCCTCTGCTTGAGACCAAGTAGCCGAGAAGTTTGCCGGATGGGACCCCGAAGATGCACTTCTCGGGGTTCAGCTTCATACGAGTACTGCGGAGACTATTGAAAGTCTCGGCGAGATCCTCGATGAGCGTCTCCTCGCGTCTTGACTTGACGACGAGGTCGTCGATGTAGGCCTCTACATTGCGACCCAGCTGCGACTGCAAAGTCATACGCATGGCCCGTTGATAGGTCGGGCCAGCGTTTTTTAACCCGAAAGGCATGCGGACATAGCAAAAGGTCCCCGCAGGGGTTGTAAATGAAGTTTTCTCTTCATCCTCTACCGCCATACTAATCTGATGATAACCAGAGTAGGCATCTAAAAAACAGAGAAGATCACACCCCGCGGTGGAATCTACTATCTGATCGATGCGAGGTAAAGGAAAAGGGTCTTTAGGACAAGCCTTATTGAGGTCGGTGTAGTCCACGCACATCCTCAGCTTGCCGTTCGGCTTGGGCACGACGACGGGGTTGGCGAGCCACTCGGGGTGCAGGACTTCCCGGATGAAGCCGGCCCCGAGGAGCCTGTCGACCTCCTCTCGGACGAACTCCTGCCGTTCTGGTGCTTGGCGGCGCACCTTCTGCCGGATGGGCCGAGCGTCGGGACGCACGGCAAGACGGTGCTCAGTCACTTCCCTAGGGACCCCGGGCATGTCGGACGGTTGCCACGCAAACACGTCAGCGTTTGCCCGGAGGAAAGTGACGAGCGCGCCTTCCTATTTGGCGGTCAGGCGACCGCCGATCTTGCCGGTCTTGGACGCGTCTTCCCCCAGGGCCACCTCCTTAACAGGGACAGAGTCATCGGCAGCGACTCTGGCCTTGGTTGGAGGCGGACCCGAGGACTCGGGGAGCTCGGGGGCGTCGTTGAAGGCAGCAGCGACTTTGGAGAAAAGCTGCTCGGCGCAGGCGACGGAGCCCTGGATGTCGGCTGGCACGGTGATGGTGCCGTTGGGGCCCGGCATTTTGATCGTCAAGTAAGCATAATGGCAAGCCATCATGAATTTGGCGAGCGCCGGACGCCCCAAGATGCCGTTGTAGGGGAGCTCGAAACTCGGAAACATCGAAGATGATGTTCTCGGTCCGATGGTTGCCCTTGGTGCCGAAGGTGACCATTAAGGACACCTGGCCCAAAGGCATGGTGAGGCCGGGAGAGACGCCGCAGAACGGCAGCGTCGCCTTCAGGTCCCCAGGTGGCACCTGCATTTTGCTAAATACTTCGGGGGACAGGAGATTAAGCCCTGCGCCCCCGTCGATCAGCATGCGGGTTACCTTAATGTTGCAGATGGTGGGGGAGACCACGAGCGGGAGGCGTCCCACGCCGGAGATGCTCGCGGGGTGGTCCGAACAGTCGAAAGTGATCGGGGAAGCCGACCACTTGAGCGCTCGGGATGCGTCGGAGCTCGGGGTCGCTGAGCATACTTCACGCGCCAAAAGCTTAAACTGGCGGCGCGAAGAGGGCGTGAAGGCGCCCCCGCTGATGCATGCCACCGCCTGCGGCTCCTGAAAACCGAGGTCTTCTTCTTGTCCGCCGGGGTTGTCACCGCCCTCGGCGAGGCGCTCCTCCCTCTGCTTTTTGTTCCTCTCGGCGAGGAACTTGACCGTCCGGCATTCGGAGAGGTCATGCCGCTCGGTCTCGTGGATGGGACACCACAGACCCGAACTCGGCTGAGGAGCTCGGGGTGGCTTCTTGCCGCCGCTGGGCCCGCCGCGCGAGGGCTTACGAGGCTTAGCCTCCGCCGCCGCGACGGGCTCGGACTTACGCTTCTTGCCCTTCTTATCCCGCTTCCCGGAGGAGCGAGAAGGGCCGGCGTCCTCGACCGTCGATTGGTCGGGGCGCGGGTCATGCCAAGCACGGGCTTCCGCCGCCTTAGCGCACTTGTCCGCGATAGCGAACAAGTCCGCGGTGGACTGGACGTCCCGGGTGCCCAGCTTCTCCAGCATCTTTTCGTCGCGGACTCCTTGTCGGAAAGCGACGATAACTGCTTGGTGAGATATCTTGGGGATGGTGTTGCGCACCTGGCTGAAACGCTGAATGAAGTGCCGCAACGTCTCCCCTTTTCGCTGCCGGAGAGCGTGGAGATCGCTCTCCGTGCCAGGACGCTCGAAAGTGCCCTGGAAGTTCGCCACGAACTGGTGGCAGAGGTCCTCCCAGGATGAAACGGATCCTGAGGGGAGGTTCATGAGCCAGGACCGGGCCGAACCCTTGAGGGCCATCGGGAACCAGTTGGCCATGACCTTCTCGTCGCCTCCAGCGGCCTCCACCGCGGTGGGGTAGATCTGGAGGAACTCCTCAGGGTGGAAAGACCCATCGTACTTCTGCGGCAGCTCTGGGCGAAATTTATTTGGCCAGGTGACGCGTCGAAGTTCGGGCGTGAAGGCCTGGCAACCCGCCCCATAACGGGGGTTGCCGGTCTCCTTGTCTTGCCGGACGGGGTGATGCGCCCGGGAGCGCGCGCGGCCGGCGACAGGGCCGGAGGAGGAATGGACCTCGTCCGCCCTGTCGCGCTCGCGCTGGCGCTCGATGACGGTGCGTGCGTCCTCCACTTCGCGCCTACCGAGGCGGTGGCGAAGATCTTGAGGGTTCCCCCGTGCCGGAGAGGCGACCGAGGGTGGAGATCCGTCGCGCCGACCACCGGCAGGCGCGCGCGGCAGACGCGCTGGCACCGGCGGCGAAGCCGCTGAGGGGACGGTGCGGGCACCGGCGCGCCCGGAAGAAGCGTGGACGCTCCTGGCCGCTGCTTCGCGTCGGGCGGTGTCGACCAGGTTAGCGAGGTCCTGGAGCCACGGGCCCACGGGGGACGCCGCTGGCACCGGGACGGGAGGATGCCGGAGGAGGTATTGCGCCGCCTGCAGCGTGTTTCCTTCCCCGGTATCCGCGAAGTCCAGCCGACGGCGAGGCGGAGGCGGCCGAGAAGGCCCGGCAACATCTCCAGAGGCCCGCGCGCGTGGCCGGAACTCAAAGTGGGCAGCAGCCGATGACGCCCCACCGGTGTTGTTGAGCAGATCGTCGAGGCCGGCGGGGTCCGACTCGTCCGATGCTTCGTTTCCGCCCAAGCTCACCTCATTTTGAGGCAGATCATCTTGGGGCAGATCGGGATTCGCCATGGGAGCAGGCTCGAAAAAACTCTAGACGCCCCCTACCTGGCGCGCCAGCTGTCGACGAGTAAACGTCTCTAGCGGTGGTCCGAATGGACCCCCTTGTTGGTTCGGCCTGGGGCGATATAGAGTTCTTCTTATGAGCCGGTGATGGCGTTTCAAGGATGAGGGCGGTTATGATGCTTGATGCCGGAGACACAGGGATTTTTCCAGGTTCAGGCCACCCGGAGGTGTAATACCCTACGTCCTGCTTCGTTGTGGGTGTATTGATCCTATCAAGATTACAGGGGTGTTCTTCCTTACAAACAGGCTAGCTGATCTTCTAATACCGAATAAAGAAATCTAACCAGCGCCCCTTTTTCTCTCTGGAATCCGAACCCTTTGCATGGTCTGGGAACTCCCCTTATATAGCCGGGGGTTCACCACAGAGGCCAAGCAAAGGCTATTGCACCTGGTATCGTGAGCGCTAAGGAAACGCCTACCTCTTCATTTAATGCGCCGCGCCGGTGTTCGCGCCGCGTGTCTTCTCGCCATGCCCTCCGCCCGGGGGGGGGCTGACAGCTTTATGCTCAGCGGGACCCGCGAAGAGAGGCTTGCCGGGCCCCTCCTGACTAAGTCGGTGAAGTATCCGCCCCTGGGCCCCGCGCGTCAGCGACCAAACGCGGGCCACGAGGCGCGCGGTGATTTGTCCAAAGGGGCGGAAAGGGGCGACAGCGACGCGGGCGCGCAGGGCAGCGCGCCTGGCCGGTCAACAACCCTGTCAGACGGACCCCATCCCCTGACAGGGGCTATGGCAAAAAGGGATTTGCCCTGCGGGGATGGGACCGGCCTGACCGATATCATGCCCATACGGGACTTTAGCATTTAATGCCTGAATGACAGGCATTAAATGCCTCTGCCGGGACTAAGGCTTATGGAAAAAGCCAGCGTACTGCTGCGGCAGCCCGGAGGAGGGCCCCACCGGGGGGCCCCACCACCCCCGAGCGCTTCCGCCCCCGAGCAGCCCCTTCGGCCTCGGAGAGCGCCAGCTGTCCCGGACTGCCTCGGCCGACCCCGGGCGCTCGGGGAGCGTCCGTCGGGGGGTCGCTCGGGACCCGCTCGGGGGAGGTGCTCGGGGGGTCCGCCCGGGGACCCTCCCGAGCACTCTTCTGGGCCCACGCCTTGCGGGATGCCGGTCGCTCGGGGAGAGGGCCCCGATTGCTTCCTTGATTCTTGGGCCTTGGACCCTTGGGACCGCAAGGCCCTTAGATGGCTCGCACGAACGTGGCACTCGGGGGAATCCCCCGAGGGCCCGGGTTTGACCACCGGGCCCACCTGCTTCTCCAGCGGGGCCTTTGCCGATAAGGCCGCCACGTGTCACGCCCTGTGGCCTCTGGTTGGTCTGCGCCGGCGGTTCGGGGGACCGTGGGTCCCATTCCGCCGACAATCTCGATTTTCATATATAAACATAGCTAACCTATCTCCTTTATAAAGGATTTCTCCATAATGACCATTAACAGTTGCTTCTGTACTGGACAAATAAGGGTTAGCTGCTCTTATAACAAAGGAAATTCGACTAGATTTTTTCATGTGTGATTTAAATAGACATATATTTTTACAAATAAATTGTCCAAGGTGAATTATTGCCGATATCTCCTCCCAAGAATCATGATGGACAAAGTGGCAATTTGAATGGATTGGATCCAACATGATGTTACTATAGAAGTTCGAAATCTTTTGATTTTCATCTATTAAAGAGTATTTAAGTCCTTGATGTATTTGGAAGGCTTGTTTCAAATTGTCAAGTAACAAATATTTTTTAACAGGATCTGATTATGTGTTAGTAAATAGTAAGGTCACAAAAAATTGATATACAAGGTGCAATAGCGCCCAAAAATCTCTCGAATAGGAATTATTGGATTAGATTCTTTTATTGCATTGGGATGTTTTGAATTCTCGAATAAACCAATTCAAGAGCAGTTGGATGCCGACAAAATCATTAAAGATTGGTATCATCACTGCTCCTCCGGTATATATCGATGGTAAAACAGGTTCTTTACTTTACTTTACAGAAACAATATTATCTCTGGTGCTATTATTCCTACTTCTGTGGCGATTTGGATTGCAATTTTTTCTTTACACTGAATTATAACCATACAATTGGTTTGGCGGCTGTTTGCTGGTCTATCCGGAAAACTCGCAAAAAGCATGTTTTCATGGCAAACTAATCAAATTCCTGCTGAATTGGGTGCTGAATCGGTTGGTTACGCGTGTTTGACTGGTAGTTGGAGCTGAGAGGCTACAAGCAGAAGCGCTAGCCAGGCACTGCCGACGCTGAGGATTACAGGTACAAGCTCTACCCAAAAATGTCTTTATGTTTTGTTTTCTGCATGCTTTGTTGAACTCTGTTCCGTTATTTTCGGATAATGGGACCCAGCTACATTGTAGTCGCATGGAAAAAAAAAGAAACAAGGGCGCATGCAGTTGTTTTCCACAGAATAAGTTTTCAGCAGTAAGATTAGCGATCATGGGTTCTTTTTGTTACTATTGCAAAATAATGATTTTAAGGACCTCGATATCTACAAAGAAAGAAACAGAAAAAAGATCATGTGAGAATTCAGTTCGTGTCAGCATCGACCCGTGCCACGTTAGATCCTTTCACAAAGCTTAGTTGCATCAGATAGCTGCTTTCAGCAAAATCATGTAAACTCCGGTGAGGCCGAGCCCCTTCCTTGTCAGTGCTGCTTGCTCCTTTATTAACCATTTTTCTACAAGCACTGGAATCCTGTGGACAAAACATATACTTAATATGCAAGAATTGATAATATATTTCAAAATGAAATGTAATGAACAATGTGATCCACACGAACCTGTAAAAGTTTTAGCATTTGCTCTTCGATGGTACCACGCATAGCCAAAGTTTCAACATGTATGGGACGAGTAGCACCCATTCGATGTGCACGACTAATAACTTGTTCCTCCATACTGATCAGAAGAAGAAGAAAAAAAGACCATCCATCAATACCCGTCGATCATACACACTAATAATAACAAAGTGACAGTAATAAGAAATACCCTCATGAAAGGGTTGGTAATGTGCCGACTACCGATAGGACAAAATACCACAGATACATGCAGGGCAGGAGAATAGAGATATCAGCGCATACCATTGGGTAACCAATTTTGCAGTTCAATTTTTATTTACATCCAGGAAAAACTCTATTTTGATGCATGATCAAATGATATTACTTTGAAGAGTAATTGAACAACCAGATTACCTCCTATCCCATATTGGTTCCATCAGAAAAACATGATTCACAAAACTCAAATCAAGGCCCAGTGCTGCAGTTCCATCCATGAGTAAAGCCATGCATGTTGGATCATATTGAAACTTCATCAGCGCACTTCTCTGCATAGAATTATAGCAACACCTAGATCAATTACAAAATGTTTTGAGAGATTTGTTAAGGAGACTACCATATTTCCCCTAATCAGGCAGCCAATTTTGTTTCATTGTAAAGGAGGGCGAGCAGCTTAGTGGGGAACTGCGAAACAGGTAGGGTACTAGAGAGGAAGGGGTGGGGGTAGATTGGGAACAGAGATGTGAGCAAGATGGAGAAATCTGAGATCAAGTAGGGGAGAGTACTGAAAGTGAAAAATTAAAATGTGGGAGGGGGCACGGAGTTGATCCTGTAGATGCTAGTTAGTGTGGAAAATGAGCTCCGTAAGGAAGGCCAACAAAATGGCATATCCCAGTTGAAAAAGCTGTTCCATTTTGGGGGAAAAAGATAGGCACTGTATACCAAATAATCGCAGTACTTAGATATAGGTTACCAGTTATACAAAAGAACGAAGAAAAGTGGCACATACCTTATTGCCTAAAGGCATGGGACTGTACATTCCAGCATATGTTATGCCAGCAATCGTGAGCTGAACAGAAAGGAGATCAATCATATGTTTCACATTCTTAAGTAAATGATAAGTATGAGCATGTCAAATTTACCTGCTGCTCAATCACATGAATATGCTCCAGAAACTGAGAAAATATTATTACTTTGTCAGACATTGTCTGTGGTAACCTGGCCTCCACATTATTATCATCTTGATAAGACGATTCACTAGCAAGATCAGCACCATTGGTTATGTTAGTGGAGTCCGCATGTTTCGTGTTCGCTTCTCGCAAACTTCTCAACTTCTCGACCAAATAAGCAACTTTGCTGCTAGTCGTTGATTGCCAATCTGGATCCCAGTCATCCTATATAAAATGGAGAAATACATGCACTGAGAACATATTTTCAAGTGCACAAAACGACTGAAGAAATTGCATAAAATAGCACAAGTACAAACCTGCTTATATGAAGGCTGCAATTCAATTAGATCCTTGGGCACTGGCCATTTTGGGTTTGGATTTTCTGGCCGTGCAAGAGTTTCAGGAGACTGCATTTCATAATTGTTGCCACATTCTATGCATTTCTCACTATCCAGAGCTACACAATCATGGCACAGCAGATGCCGACAGGGTGTTATAACAGGTAAGCGGCACCAATCTCTACACCTGAAGGTAGCACAATATAAATGTTTGAGTAACTAGTCAGTCAGATCATCTGGTTGATGGATAATATGCTTATTTTTTATTTAAAGCTTTCATACCTGACACAATCGGTGCCATTTAAAAGAGCATATCTTATCGACTGATATTCTTCTGAAGAAGGATCAAGACCCCGCTGCATCAACTCATCCATAGTTTCCTGTATATCCTTACCAGCCTCTGCTACTTTAATATGCCCGGCAACACAACAAGACAAGCGGACGTTCCTTATAGTAGTAGCACGAAATTTCCACTGCTTGGGGTTCAGAAGTGATTCCACATGAGAAGGGTCATTCCAATCAGCCATCAGTATATTTCGGCGAATAGTAACAGCCAGTTCATTGTAACTTTTTGCATGCCCCTCACTAAAGTCTAGGAAAGTTATCTTTTTTACGCAAGGAGGTATGTTTTTTAGATCTGTTTTTCTTGCACTAATCATAGTCCTCTGAAGTAGCTCCAAAAGACGGATGCGTCCCTCTTCCATCTGTGCCTCAAAAGGCCTGTGAATTCCAGAGTCCCATGACTGGTAGTTTTGACCGTAAACTTCCTCATGGAGAAACTTAAGCATGGGGTGAAGATGAGCAACCTGACTAGTTGGTGTGTTTGGTGTAGGTGTACCAGTTAAAATCCATCTATTCGAAGCAACCAAAGAGACAGCCATCTGCAATTTGTTTGTCAGGGCAAGACTGGAACCTAATGTGTGCCCTTCATCTAATATTACCCTAAACCAATGGATCTGCTTTAAAACACTTCTCTTGCTTGGACCCCATTCTGCACTTAATCTGCTAAATGTGGTTATGACAATGTCATAGTCCCAAGCAAGGATATGAGCAGATGGCTTCTTGTGATCTCCCCATGCATAAACATTAAGTGTATCTGAGGAAACATGCCGTTGTATCTGTGTTGTCCAGTGATCAATTAAATTAGCAGGTACCACTATCAAGGTGGCCCTAGATAAATAAAGCCTCACTAAATCCAGCGGTTTTTCAAGAGCAATTCCAAGTGCGGTCGAATCAAAGGCCAAATCATCAAGCATAGATGGATAATACCACCGAGTTACACCTTTCTCAATCTTTCTCACAAGGCCAAATGCTTGAAACATCTTGTAATAAGGGCGGGCACCCTTGCCTATGGTTGCACGTGCATCTAGAACTGGGCGTGTCAAACCAACAGATTCCATCTCGAGATGTTTCTTGACAGGAAGTTTTGCCAGCCACAATAAAGCCTTCTTGGTTTCTGAATTGATCAAAGAAACACTCTCTTTCAATATGTTTGTGAAAAATGATACATTTTCCTCATTTCCCGGCAATGTATCTTTCTTGTAGAACCCTGGCAAATAGGTTATCTTTCTCTTGATATCCCAGGATTCTTCTGGAGCGGTGCATTTCTGTCGTGCAGGATCAGCATTCATACTGCAAAACCATGCTGTAGTAGAATCAAGAACAGTTCCGTCTGATAACCTCCGCCACTTTCTGCAAGCATCACACTGAACCCAGGTCTCACTTAACTCAGAGGTGGCGTCTCTCTTCCTTTTACTGCCAACTGAATCCTTGTTGTATGAATCCATGAGGTTTTTCCTAACATGTTTCAATTTTTTCGTGAACTTTAGTACATGAGTAGCTGGCGTTGGATGTGCATTGCATGACTCTGGTGACTTCTCACTCGAAACATGAATGTTGACCATATTTAGATCAGGGTTCACTAACCTGCCTCTCTTTCTTGATGATCTTGTACTGGGAATGGAATCACCATTATGCGATAACTCACTTGAACATGGATCTTCTGTAATCTCATCCTTCCCCACAAGCATTTTTGACCCAGACAAAGAACTGTTACTATTAGAAGAATTGGTGGTGTTGATTTCATAGTATCCATACTTTTTATCTGGTTTATGCATGCACCACCTCACATCCACCCCTTGTGGAGGGTCAGCCAACGTTCCATGCGTTTTGAGAATAAGAGACAGTGCAGTTACTGTCTTACCTAACCCAGGTTCATCACAAAACATACCTCCACAGAAATCATTTATTTTTGGAGCATTTGCGGTGCATATTTCACCAGAGGTAACATTTATGTGGAAGGGAAAACCATCCTTGGTGCAGAAATCCTTATATAAAGGATGTGCTTGGGCCCCTGACTTCTGCTCTCGCTTCAACATCCATTCTACAGCCGCCTCTTGATGAGGAAAAAGCTTAAGCTTCATGCAAGGCATAATAGAGGCAGCAAGAGTCCTTAGATGATGACAAGTAACTGCCACTCTTATCAAATCCCTGGGTTTAAGTCGAATTAGTACTTTATTAAATACATCATCAGGGACACACCAGATACCCAGTCCCAGTGCTGGATCATCCGGTGTTATTCTTGTTATCTGAATACTCTTCTCCACTCTAACACTAGGGAGAACTTTGAAGATTTCATGCAGGTCAAATGACTTATCACTATTCGATGTAGATGCTTTCTGATGGACCTCGCAACCAAGGATATGGCAATCAATGCAGCTCCAAATATACTGGTCATCACAGTGTTGATTGTTGTGAGAACTCCAGTCAAAGCAAGTAAAGCATTCCTAGCATCCCAGTTGCAACTGCAGAAAAACATTGTCTTAGACTAGGAGGTAAGTGGCATCAACAGGAAAATAGCCGAAATAAGTAAAGCGAGGGGTTATGGCCCTACTTGAAGAGCTGTTGTACTGATCAAGTCACATGCATAAGATAGCTAAACTAAAGGTAGTAAACATAGCCACATAGGAGGTCAGGAATCTATTGTCACTAGTTTTCAAAATAGCACTTGACAATCCAAGGCTTTATTTTTGCAATTTCAGTCAAATCAATAGAAAATGCATGGTGACCTACCAACACCTGAACAGCAAAATAATTTGGGATTTAATATGGAAATCAGTACTATAGATGTTGCTAGCCCAGGTGTGAAATGCCACTGATTTTGAAACCTACTAAAGCTTCCATCATATCAGTGGGGAGCCAATGCCGAGAACACAGAACTGTAGAAAGTAAGTGCACACAGATCACGAAATTTCCCACACTTACAAATCATAATTGCCGTAATTCAAGTTGCACAAGGCAGCAAGCTATCAGCTAATAGTATCAAATATTCTGAATCGGACTCCTGTAACCATGACTAATCCCCACCGAAATGACAAAATTCTACACCAAATCACCAACACCGACCAAGCTCTAAAGTTTCCTCAGAAGAGCAGCACCTGCCGCCCTAGATCCAGGGACAACCACCGTGGCAATACAATTCCACGGGCACAGAGCAATGCACGCGGAGGAACGCATACGCACCTGACGTGCTTGAAGACCGCGGCGGCGGCGGTGCGGGAGCGCGGGAACTGCCACCCAGACAACCAGGCGGCGACGGGCAGGTACACGTCGACCAGCACCACAGCCCTCGCCTCCACCACCACCCCACCATCATCCCCTTCGCCCTTCCTCCTCGTGGCCACCCTCAGCACCCTCCCTTCCACCTCCACGCACCGCTGCGCCACGAGCGCCCTCAGCTGCCGCACGACGCTGCTACCCCTGACCCCGCCGCCGTCGGACGCCCTCCACCTGGACGACCCCCGCGGGTGCCCGTCCTCCGGAGCGGGTCGAGAGCCACGTCCCCGCAGGCGGAGAGGGAGCAGGGGGAGAGCGGGCGGATGTCGGCGGAGGCGGGGACGGAGAGCACCGCGCGGAGGTACCCACTGAGCTTCCGGCGCGTGGCGGGGTCGTTGTCGCTGCCCATGGCGGGTTTCGTTAGTTAGTTGGGGCTGCTGCCGCTAGGGTTAGGGTTCGGGATGCGGCAATCCCATGGGGAGGGGGCTCGTCGCCGCCGCGAAGCGTGCGGGATTTTTTGTTTTGTTTAAGGCTGATTTGATTGGAAGGGAGAGGAGGAGGACTCAGGTGGAGGTTGGGGTTGAGGAGGATTCGCCGGCTCGAGGGGAGGAGGAAGCGTAACGGCCGGGCACTCGGGGGAGGAGGTGGGGCCATCCTTTGCGGTTCAACGGATCAGGTGTATGTGTATGACAGTGGGTCCGGACTGTTTGTGGGGTCCACTGTCATAAGGACCCTTTGCGGGCCGGAGATCGAGGTGGGCTTGCGTTTGTTTCGGAGAAGCACGTGACGTGTACAGGTAGTCCATAGATCGGTAGGCTTCTCACCATAAAAGATTGTTTTCTCTTCGGCCCGTTGTGTGACCCACCAGGCCTGCACGAACACCCCGTACTGGTGCACGTTCTGGCTGCTGCGCTGTTAGGTACGTTGCACTTGTGACCAACACATGCATGTACCAAGGCAAATTAGTAATCGGAATGCTACGTGATCTTCTCTGGAAGCTGAGCTGTGCTTTCAGAAAAGGTCCAGAAACTCGGAAGGAAAAGCTGAAGTAAATCCCCCAATTCGACAGGTCAAAAAAATTAGAGGCCAGTGTGCAAGGAAATTCTGCTCTTCGCGAACTCTTCCTTGACCAAGGTAAGCAGATCACCTACACATCAAAGAAGAGAAAGCCTAACAAGAGGATGCTGAAAAGTAGTGTTAATATAGAAGAACCAAATGTAGACAGAGTTGTTGAACATCCTTCTTTAGCGTTGGTTAGAGCAAATAAACCGGTTCAAGGTGGCCTACCACCAAACTGAGGGTGTTTTTGAAAACGTTGTGGATGCACATGGTGCAGTGAAGAAAAAGAAAAAGGGTAACGCAAGGCTATAGGGACAGTCCTGCAGGGTGTGATGAGTCTATTTTGTAATCATCTATTTCTTCAAGTTCGATCCTTATTCAATGCATTCTGATTGGATTAAATCCTGATTTCTACTACTAATGCCTAATTAATCGTCAGATTGTGCAAATCTCTCTTTGGACTATATGTGTGTAGGACCGCTAGAAAAGGTGACATATATTGATATATTTAAAAACTACACGTGAAAAGGAGTACCCACGAAGAAATGAGACCCCGAACGGAGCTTCCAGTAAGCGAGACAACCAATGGTACAACCGTGGCCGCCCGTACTGCCCGGTCTTACTAAGGTCGTACAACGCCGCCACGTCAAACTGACTAATCTTCATTAAGGGATCTCGATGAGAATCACGATGATTATTCCAGAAAACCCTAAATAACACCTCTGATCTATACAAGGAGGAGAAGAGAAAAGAAGAGGGAGAGGTAGCAAGGGGGAGAAGGGAAGGACTGCACCTGAGAAACCTCATACAGTCACCACCATAGCCACCATAGTTTTTGCACTCTCTCCATTACTATTGCCAAGAAGCAAAGTTGTAAGACGGTTTAAGTATTTTAATCAAACTACCTTTTCTTTTTATCTCCTTGTCACGATGCTCTTCTTTGATTTGATCTTAGTAATATCTATGGATCCGAAGTAGTCCCTTGTAGACTTTGGAAGGGAGATTAGCCTTGTAGATTGAAGTTTATTTGTATTCGATCATGTTTATTTATTATCTCGTATTCTCGACATATTTGTCTCATATGATCATCTTGATAATAGGCGCCCAAGGTGAAAATTAGGGAGGACTCGTGCTACCTTCGAAGCGAAAGTGATAGCGACGTGAGGTGTAGGGAAATACGAGGAGCCTCTAGGGAGATCCGGCACAGTTACAATGCTTTAAGTGTTGGTTTGGCTCACACCTTAATAATTCTGGTTATACGGCAGATGTCGACACTGGGGTTGGATAATAGATCCTATGAGTAGGCGAATGTTAGTGTGGATGATTCTTGGACGTGTCGTCTACTTGATTATTAATGCTATAATAATTGTGCTAGTGACTCATATACTTAATATTCTGATCTAAAGGTAAAACTCACTCGTAAGCCTATCCTTCGTCATATTAGCAATCTCAATTTTGTTTCCCACATTTTTAATATTAGTTTTATTTAGTTTTCGCATGGTTTTGTCTCAACAATTGATTTCAAGAATAAGGCTATCATCAATTCGATGCACTAAGCATTCATGAACACTCACTAAAATTGTCGAGAGTGATTCCAATGCCTTGACCGTTTCCACGACACCTAGCTTTCATGGGATCGATAAATCATAGAATACTTCCAAGGAAAAACTACCAGTCATGGGACTTTGGAATTCACAGGCCTTTTGAGGCACAGATGGAAGAGGGACGCGTCCGTTTTTGGAGCTACTTCAGAGGACTATGATTAGTGCAAGAAAAACTTATTGCAACCAATCTAGTCCCCTTGCTAGGTCGGCATCAGGGAGAAATGAAGTTAGTAAGTTGGAACTGTGAGGGGCTTGGGAACCCCAAAAGTTTAGGGACTTCTGGACCTCCAAAAGTGTGAAGATCCCGACATCATTTTCCTTTGCGAAACAAAATTGTTAAAGGGGAGGATGGAACTTTTCCAATGGCTGTTGAAGATGCCTAATTTATTTTTTAGGCCTTGTGATGGGAAGAGTGGGGGATTAGCACTATATGGAAAAGAGAAGTCGAGCTTGATATAAGAAGCTTCTCAAGATACCATATCGATGCTAAAATCACAGAAGAGGATGGCCATGTATAGAGGCTGACAATCATTTGTGGAGAAGCAGCACATGATAAGAAGGAGATTACATGTAAATTGTTGCGGATCTTGAAAAATCAGTATGATAGACCTTGGTTCTATTTTAGGGGTTTTAATGAAGTGTTGTTTGGCCATGTAAAGCAAGGTGGAGCACGTAGGGCTATTAGATACAAGGAGAAGTTCAGAGAAGCTCTTGAGCATTGTTAACTTTACAGGTGACCCTTTTACTTGGGGAAATAATAGCTATCGGGTGGAGAAATATATTGCAAAGAGACTTGACAGTGTTGGTAAACCACGACTTCAAGTTCCCTAAAGCTAAAGTCATTCATGGGGAGCACAAACATTCAGATCACAGACCTCTAGTGATTCACATGGAAGGAGATGTATATTGCTCTAGGAAACGAAATCAAGGAAACCAATTTTGTTTCAAAGCCCACTAGTTACAAGAGGAGGATTGTGCCAAGGTGGTGGAGGATGCCTGGGACTTAAACAATCTATGAAGCCCTAGCGATGTAAAATGAAGAAGCCCAACATTGTGTTGATTCCACAAGGTTGGGATGACCCCAACATTGTGTTAATTCCAAAAATGAAGAAGCCCACACAACTGAAAGATCTTCGACCAATAAGACTTTGCAATGTATTACACAAGTTAGTATCAAAAGTCCTCGCAAATCGACTCAAATATGTACTTCTGAATATTATTTCAGATACTTAAAGCGTTTTTTGTGCTGGGCAGATTAATGACAGACAATGTCTTATTGGCATATGAAGCAGCGCACTTTCTGAGGAGGAAAAGAAGTGGAAAGGTGGGCTTCATTGCGGTCAAGCTGCACATGTTGAAAGCTTATGACCATGTAGAATGGCCTTTTAACAAGCTATGCTCCATAGATTAGGCTTTCATACAAATTAGGTAAAGCTTATTATGAAATGTGTGTCAACTGTCACTTAAAAAGTCAAATTTAATGAAAACTACACAGCAATCATAAAGCCTAACCGGGGCTCCGCCAAGGTGACCCAATCTCGCCATATCCTTTTGTTATTTGTGCCGAGGCCTTGTCTGCAGCTCTCTTTAATTAAAGCGAAGGCTAACAACAGAAGTTCAAGGGCTATGCACATGCTTTGGAGCCCCAAATATAACACATATTTTCTTTGCAAATGACTCTTTACTTCCCCTGAAGGCTGATAAGGGAAGTGCCTAAAGAAGTACATCGCATCTTGCAAGACTATGAAGCATGTTTGAGTCAAATAGTAAATAGAGATAAATCTACTGCAATGTTTAGTAGTAATACAACAGATATGCAGAAAAGGGAATTCTTGAATGAGCTATGTGTGAGCAATGAAGCTACAAATGATATATATCATGGTCTACCAGTTTACATCGGGAAATCAAAATCGAAGACCTTTGAATATCTGAAAGAGAAGACTTGACATCGATTCAAGGGTGGAAGGAGAAATTGTTATCAAAAGCAGGAAAAGATATATTAATAAAATATGTGCCCAAGCTATTCTAATTTATGCTATGTCTTACTTCCACCTAAACAAAGGCTTTTGTGATGAAGTGTCATCCCTCATAGTTTGATTTTGGTGGTCACAACAACATAAGGACAGGAAAATTCATTGGTTAGGGAAAGACATGCTACCAAAAAAGAACAGAGAGCTAGGTTTTCGTGATCTACATGATTTTAATGTTGCAATGCTTGCCCGACAAGGATGGCGACTTATTCAAAATCCTGATTCTCTTTGTGCCCATGTGCTAAAGGCAAGGTACTATCCTAATTGTGATGTGTTGAATGCCAGCCCCAAAGAAGGGATGTCATATGCCTAGAGGAGTATATTAAAGGGCATCAACTTGTTGAGAAAATGAGTGATTTGGCGAGTGGGCAACGGGAACGACATCAAGATCTAGTCTGACCCTTGGCTTCCAAGCGGACAATCAAGATTTATTAAATATGCCCGAGGAAATAATTTTTTAACCAGAGTCTCTGAGCTAATTGATCCCGGGACAGGACAATAGGATGTCCAACTTCTTCAACAAACTTTCAATAGTGCACATGTGGAAAGAATCTTGAAACACCGGTTAGAGATGAAGAAGAGGACATTATTGCTTGGCACATGGACAATAAAGGTTCTTTTTCATCAAAGTCAGCCTACAAAGTTTTCATGCATAACCTAAATCAACAAGAGGGCCTACAAGCTACATCTCACTCATATAAGTTGGGCTTTAGTTAGGGCCAGATATGGGATTACAAAGTTCCAAACAAGGTAAAACACTTCTTCTAGAGATTTGCTCATAATTCTTTGCTGACGCGTTTGAATATTCCAAGAAGAGGAGTTCAGCTAGAAATTATATGTCCTATGTGCCATCATCTAGATGAAGATGGAGGGCATCTATTCCTGAAATGAAAGAAAGTGAAGCAAGTTTGGAGAGCACTTCTGCTAGCCTCTTGAACTGCTCATCAGCACAATATGTTTTGGAGGAAGTATGCAAGTTAGATGAGCTAAAGCAAATGAAAACAATCTTCCTCCTTTGGATCTGGTGGTCAACTAGGAATAACGTAGCTAAAAATGAAGGCACTTATATAGTGGAAGATGTTGTCTTTTCTACGTGCAGATTTGCCGGTGAGTTCGTGACCTTACTAAAGCATCCAAGGAGTGAAACCATCAACATTATTCCACAGCATTGGCACCCTCCTGCAGGTGATATGTTAAAGCTTAATATTGATAGCTCTCTTATTGAAAGATCTGGAAATGGTGGATGGAGCGCTACGAGTAGAGACCATGAAGGTAATCTGCTGCCGATGGCTGCAGGAAGCTTGAAAATTTTGCAAGATGCACTTGAGGCTGAAGTAATGGCATGTGCTGAGGCTCTCAAAATTACTAGCAGCTTGGGCATATGACCTATTGCAATGGAAACTGATGCAAATAACATTTGTTTTGCCCGGAATAACAAGGAGGAAAACAATGACATCAATGTTGTTATAATTAGAGAAGCTAGCACTACTACAGAATTCATTTAACGGGACACTCCTGTACAGACGGATTTTTGAAGCCGTCTGTACAAATAGTATCACAGACGGTTCCAAAAGAAAAATGTCTGAGAAAATGAGTACAAGTGGTTCCCAACAAGTGGGACGTTACAGTACAGACGGTTCACAAATAGCACAGGCGGGTCCAAATTGGAACCGTCTGTACAAATCAAACAGTACATACGGTTCTAAGTATGGAACCGTCTGTACAAATCTGTAAACAGTACAGACGATTTACAGACGGTTCTAAATTTAGAACCATTTGTACAAATCGAACAGTACAGACGGTTCTAAATTTGGAACCGTCTGTACAAATAGATGAAGCAAGGCTGGTTGATACTCTGCTGCCGCGGTAGCAAAAACTGCAGATTTTGTTACCGCGACAGGAAAGTGGCAGCGTTGGGGAGGGAGTTTGACAGCTCCGATTGTCAAACGGTTTTCACGGCTGTGAGCAGGAGGCCAAACTCCACATCTCTAGAAAATTTGAGCCAATTCCGAGAAAGTCGACGAAATGACTAGTGGTAATCCTGACCCGAAATCGAAGATTTTGAGAATGGTACCTCGAAAAAATGCTCGACAGAAACTGGGATCAAGTTGGAAAGAAAGTTCTCGACTCAAGCTAATCAGGAAAACAAGAATCACCCAAATCGGAATCCGGGTGAAGGAGATATGCCCTCCGCAAAATCCGAAAAAGTTAGCGAAAACTTCCGGAGCCAAAAAGTCCCACTTAGAAGGGGAATTTTGAAGGTCAAGACGGACTTCGTATGAGAAAGTTATGACTGTTTTACTAAAACCTCTCAAATTAGGGTTGGATCTAGACTCTAAAACTAGCATTCGGAGCTACAGTACAGACGGCTCTAATTTGAAACCGTCTGTACAAATAGCACAGACACGTTCAAATTGGAGCCGTCTGTACAAATCAAACAGTACAGATGGTTCTAAACTTGGAACCGTCCATGCTATTTGTACAGACAGTTCCAAATTTAGAACTGTCTGTACTAGAAACGTCCTGCTTAGTCGTAGGGTTTAGTTAAGAGGAAAGCCGTCCCGTTTGTATCGCATACTTAGCCTAATTCAGCTGGCAACTCCCTTTGCTTGGACAACATCAGGTTACGGGAGGGATCGAACCCCGCTGAAAGCATATTGTGTGATTTAATTCCAGTGGTTGGTCGATTCGTGCACTTCGAAGGATGCTGATGCTAAATTTGATATCTATCATGATCTATATTATCCTATAGATCGTAATTGTGTAGCGCCGGAACTTTTTATATATATTAAAAAAAGAAGAAATTAGTACTTGCGTAATCAGAAAATACTGATCATATCACACAGTTCACACAGCTCGTGTCGTGGACAAAGTAATTAATTAACCAGCCTGAATCACTGCAAACAATTTTGTTACATTTATTTAATCTTGATGACATGTTGCGGATACTAGTACAAGGAGCCGAGGGTGCCGTAGGGAATACCGATCGATAAACATAAAGAACATGAGTATACATAATACCTGTCGTAGTACTTGCGTATCGAGTACCATGCATCAAAGCGCCGAAATGGCACGTTAATTAATCTGCGTACGCTTGATGTACCTCGCTTATAACTGCACGTACGAGTTAATGTACGTGGTACGTGTCCTACTTCGGCGGGAACTTGGACTTGATGCTCTCCACGACCCCACCGTCCACCTGCAACGCCCGCGCCAGCACGTCCGTCGGCACCGCCGGCGCCGCCGCGCCGAACAGCGCGTCGGCCAACGTCTGCGTGCCGGGGAGCTGGCTGTCGAACGCCGAGATCGCCACGGCGGGCGCCTCCCCGACGCTGCGCTCGTAGTGCACGAGACCGCGGGGGAAGACGAACACCCCGCCCTTGGGGACGGTCCGGGTGAAGAGCCTGTTCGCCGTGGTGAGGAAGCCCACCTCGAGGGCGCCCTCGGCGACGAAGACGATCTCGGTGGCGCGCGGGTGCACGTGCGGCGGGTGGACGCCGCCCCACGGCGCGTAGTCGGCGCGTGCCATGGACACGCCCAGCGTGTTGAGCCCCGGGACCTGCTCCACGTCCGCCGCCGTCACCGCCGACCCCATCGCGTTGCCCGAGTACACGTCGCCGGCCTTGGCCAGCCCGCCGAAGAAGAAGTCGTCCGCCGTCACGTTCGTCGCCCGCTTGCACGGGTACCCGTTCACCCTCAGCGCTGCACGCACACCACACACAGACATTCGGACATCAGATCAGTGATTGCTATACCATGACATGCATGCACAGACGGAGGATGAAGAAGAATGAAATGTGCGTTGGTTTGTATATGGTTTGAGTGATATTGGACGTCACTCACGTCCCTGGAGGGATTTGTAGTCGGCGACGCAGATGTCCTGGAGCATGTCGGGGTCGCCGGCGAGCGAGGGGGCGGCGCCGAGCGCCAGGAGGGCGGCGAAGGCGGCGAGGACGAGAGCGGGGAGCTTGGCCATGATTAGTTAACCTGGTTGGTCCTAGGCTGGAGTGAGCTAGCTAGTTAGCTGAGCTAGTTGTAGGTAATTAGGTTATGAACTTTTGGACTGATGAAAAGAGGAGGCTACGTGGGTGGTATTTATAGATCGATGTCGTAGCGGTTTAGATTGATGAGGACGTGATCGATCGGTCACATGACCAATTAACCAATTAAGGTGTAAGAAGAGGAAGGATCTCAGCTTAGATCGTGTTGTTGGTGGCCGTGATGTGAGAGTTGGGATAGTGGACAGCTAGTGTTACTTGTCACGTTAAGTATCAGTCCAAATCATGATCGTCACGCGTTGCATTCGGTGACAGAAAATGACACAAATCTACAGAGAGAGAGAGAGAGAGAGAGAGATATTGTTCAATTGCTTGCATTTCCTTTTCTTTATTACGGCGTGTACGCTATATTGTGTGCACGTGCACATATATAATCCTGTACAGATAGATATTCGCGTAAACGCAACATATATGAGATGGGACGCGAAGCAGGTCGGTGAGATCAACAAGGCCTGATCTGAACCAAGCTAGCTGCGGGCTTATGGTTCTGCTACATACAAGCATCACGTCATGTTGGCCCTCGTTGTCGGTTTGTGATCCGAGTCATGGTAGATCTCACGGGTGCTTTGGCGGAGATTGAGCAAAAATCAAGAGGTGGCCACCTGGTTACCCCTTCGTTTATTCGCTTAATTTCTAGACTTTAAGTGTTGTGAAATCACGAGGCACACACGCAGAAGTGTAGACCTAATCCGAGACATCACAGAATTAAGCAACGAGAAACACCGACGTTTTTAACGTGGTTCGGCCACGAGGCCTACGTCCACGGGGCTTGACTATGGACGCTCCTCCTCTTTGCCTTGATCTCTTTGTATTGGTTTGGTTATATTGTGTGGTGCCCCCCTCCTTATATAGGAGGCCAGGATACATGAGTCCAATTCTAACTCTACCCGTATCCTACTAGGACTCCCCCAGTAGTACCCTATTACAATACTACGACTTCTCTAGTCCAACTTGTAGCCCACTCGTACACATATTCGACACAAACTCAACAAACTCCACCTTGGTGAATATGTCATTCGCCACCTCTGTGTACCTTAGACTTGAGATTCATCTTTGCAGCTCAATTACCTGAACCGTCGATGAGACTCCATTGCTACTCCCTGATTCCACCATGACTCCACCTGCAACTGTACTTCCTTCTTCATGCTGAAGAAACTTACAGCCATATCTTGAGTCATCTCACTGAGCCAAATTCACAATTGTCTCATCTTTCTTTGGACAGTCTTTCCAGACCATCTTTGCCTGTCATGCACCTTCAGCCGCACGCCTCGCCACAATTTCCGTGTCGAGCCTTTGCCAGCCCTGGTCGAAGATCTCCTGGGTAGCTAGCCCACACTTCTTCCAACCCCGCTGTTTTTTCCCTCCATCAATTTATCCACAATTGATGCCGAGTCCCACGCCTCACCTCCGGACCACCGAGTACTCTTCTCCTTCGGATCACGTGTTCTCCAGGTTGCCTGTAGGCTTCAACTCCTGAGATCTCGTCCGTTGAAGCCTCCCCCAACCCCTGCTTATATAGCAGTCCTTGGACCCTCAAATCCAAACCGATCTCCTATTCCGAGTCCCTTTCCTTCCAAATTTCGGAATCCACTTTGAATTGGAGCAAAAAACAGATTTAATCCCGAAATTTGGCTGGAAAAACCTTCCAAAACGCGTCCTGGGCCTCCCCAATGCGTTCTAGGCCCCTCCTGGGGGTCTCCTCGGGCTCCTGCAGGCTCTACTGGGCCCCGCCGGGCCCGCCCGCGCCTCCCCGGGCCGCCTTCGCCGCCCCATTGGCCACCTTCGCCGTCCCTGGGCCGTCGGCGCCCGTGCAGAACGCGCTTGGGCCGTGCCCCGCCAGCCGGGCCCGCTCGTGCACCGCCTGGGCCGGCCGCACGCCTGGGCCACGCCGGCCACACACCTGGGCCGCGCGCCCGGCCTGTCGCCTCCGGGCCGGTGCCCCGCCATGGGCCGGCGCCCCCGCCACGCCTCCTAGGCCGGTCGCGCCCGCCTGGGCCGCCGCGTGGCCTGCCCCGCCGCCTCGGGCCGGCGCGCGCTGGGCCGCCGCCCTATCTCGCCTCGGGCCTGCCTGGCCGGCTGGGCCGCCTGGCCGCCCAAGCCGCTCCCGCATTGGGCCGGCGCCACGCCCCACGTCCTGGGCCGCCGTCTGCCCCCGGCCTGCCACCAGCAGCCCCACCTGGGCTGCCAGGGCACCCCCTGCCTGGGCCTCGGGAGCGCGCGCCGGGCCGGCGTCCCGCCTGGCCGTTGCCCTTGGCCTGCTGCTGCTACAGCCGTGCGTCGCCTCACGCGACCGCTCAGCGTCGTCACGCGCCGCAGAGTCCGCCGCGAACTCCCCCTTTTTTTCTCCTCCTCGCTCCACCTCGCACCAAATTTTCCACAATTTCCAGTAGAAAAATACAGGCGCCCTTTTGGAGCGATTTTTCCACGATGCACTCCAGGCTCCACCTCGCCTTGTACACACGCCGCCGTCCTCCGTCTCGTACTGCCGGATTCCTTTGCACCGCCTCAAGATCTACTGAACCTTGTGCTCTGATACCACTTGTTGCGAAATCACGAGGCACACACGCGGAAGCGTAGATCTAATCCGAGACATCGCAGAATTAGGCAACGAGAAACACCGACGTTTTTAACGTGGTTCAACCACGAGGCCTACGTCCACGGGGCTTGACTACGGGCGCTCCTCCCCTTTGCCTTGATCTCTTTGTATTGGCTTGGTTACATTGTGTGGTGCCCCCTCCTTATATAGGAGGCCAGGATACATGAGTCCAATTCTAACTCTATCCGTATCCTACTAGGACTTCCCCAGTAGTACCCTATTACAATATATACTACGCCTTCTCTAGTCCAACTTGTAACCCACTCGTACACATATTCGACACAAACTCAACATTAAGTCATTTTGTAAGGTGATAATTAGCGTTTCATTTATGCTATTAGCAATTGTGCATGTGTAATACACGTTTTTCATAATATATATTACATGTAACATATATTTATATATGTAGAAAACTACTTAAAAGAAGAAACCGTGGATTATGAACATGTCTAAAATGTATGCATTAAATTTTTCTAAATAATAAGATAGCACGTTAAAAACAAATTTTAAGCATGAAAAACAAGATTTCCAGGTATATAAATTTAAATTTGGGAGTAATTAGGAGTTACTCCCTCCGTCTAAGTATATAAGGCGTATTTTGACAAACTATGTATATAAGGCATATTTTGTTTGTCAAAATTCATACTTTGACCGTAAATTTCTCCTATTTATTAATAGTTACAAAATCATAATTATAAGAAAATACTTTTGAATACGAATCTAATAGTATCAATTTTGCCTCACATAAATAACATATTATTGGATTTATTATTGGTCAAACCATGAATTTTGACAATCAAAATATGTGGTATATACCTAGATGGAGGGAGTAATACGTATAATTAGGAGACAATAAGTACATGAGTAATTAGGAGATGATCTAATCTTTACCTATAACCATTGGATGGAGAATTATGAAATTATATTAGAGATTTTGGATGGCTTAGATTGTAAGTATCTCATTCTAACTCATGCTTTTTATATTAATACTAGTAAACGTGCACGTGCAACGCACGTCTTGACTGATAAAATTTGTGACTCTAAAACACTATAAACTATAATACTGATAATATAATTTCACCAACTTTTATTTTAAAAAATAGTAATCAAGCACACATGGAACGTATATTTTCACAAAATATTGCAAAGCACATATGCAACGTATATTTTTCTTTTTTCTAGAAACACAACACAAAATATTGCACGTGTTACCGCCTTCTCTCACTCCTTATTTCACTCTCTCACTCCTCACCTGACTTTCCCTGTTCCCCTCACCCTCCAAGTAGCCGATGACCTCCGTTCCCCCGTCCCAGCCTAAAGCCATCCAATCATTCTTCGGCAGCAAGGAGCGGACCCCCTCGGAGCTCCTGCCTGGCGCTGACTACATGTGGCGCGTATTGCTCCCGCCCGACGCCAAGCAGACGCACGAGGCATCCCCCGCGGGCGCGGCTGGCATCGACTCCCCGGCGTTCCCACCAGCCGTAGCGGTGGTCGGCGAGTACTGCATCAATGGAGGTCGAGCCCCATCCTGCCGCCGCGGCCAGTGACGAGCTCCGGTGTCTCCTCGCAGCCATCACGCGCCTCGCCGGGATCTCTTCCTGGAATGTCCAAGGTCTGTTCTATAAACCTCATGTAGTAACATTCAAAACTACTTACACAGAAGTTCAACAAATGGAACTTGTTTGACGGCAGTTGTGACTACCCTGAACACCAATTTATCTACTTGCAAGAAGAACATGAAATGGTTGCTAGGAGTGAAACATTAGCTAGGTCTGTTGATCCGGTGACCATAACGATTACCATTTTCTTGAGGCATTTTTATATTGGTATCGATGTCGCACTATTATCACAGGTAGGTATGCTAAAGCTGAAATAATCCTAGAATGACTTCGGTATTAGTTCATAACAACAGTTTTTTGTAGATTTGACCTAAAATGGACCATTATGCAAATTAGTATGATGCTTTCAAATTTTAAATAAAGTGGGTATAGTTTGACATGGCCGCATGGCATATCAACCTTTTCTGAAACTATATTTATTGCCCTATATGAACCATATGGATTGTGCTGAGTTAGGAGGTGTACCCATCTGTCTGCGTTGCTTGCTGTAAATATTCTACAATTGGCCATGTCGTGACGCGTAGGTCCTTCCACTTATGGAATTTTAACTCCTTTTGTTCTGATGCAAAGTTGAGATGCTTTTCCAGTCCTCGCAACTGTTAAACGACAAAAACAACAAGGTATTAGCATTATAGGTAAAATAAGTCAAAATCTTAATCATATGGTTGAAGTTCGCAAAGCAAAAGGCGACACTCTGGAGTTTCATAAGGTAATTATTGTATTGTGATATGCCAATTTAAAACCTGATATTCATGGATTATCATTGAAATATTGAGTCTGCCATTTGAGAGGTGCATCAATTCCTAGCTTTGTGCTTCTTTAATTTCAGTAATTGGGATTCACCGAGTTACCAGAACTGTGATCGATGTATTTTTGTCGCTTGTTACCTTCCCCTGAATGGTTTATACTGAATGCTTAAACCTCAATATTGTGGTGCAGTTCTACAAGAACCTTTCAAATACCTTAAAAGACGTTCTTTGGAAATCCGATGATCTGCAGAGCCAACCTTCCTAGCAGCAACTTGGGAAAGGGGGGATGGGTAAACTATTAGCATCCCATTATTCCATGTTGATTCCATTTTCAGAAGCTGGATCAGCAAAACTTGTTCATCGCATTTGTGAGTACTGGTGGATGACCCTGTCATCTGTGCTAGTCCCCCACCCTTGTTGTAAATGTTGCATTTTCATAGACTTTTTGGAACAGTTGAAGTGAAGCACATTCAGTAAACTCATCTTGGCCATCAGTTCATTCCCATGGTAAATTGTGAACCACGGAGTTGCTTGCTTTGCTTGTTGCTACCTGTTACAGTAGATTATTTTGGTTAGTGGTTAAGAAAGCTTTCTATAGATTTTTGTTATATATAAAATGCATTATCCCTTTAAAAAAAAGGAAAGCTGAGGTTAAACATAAAGAGAAGTTGCAACAATAAAATAAAATCATGGGATAAAAGAACATATGGTGAAGAGCCTTACCTTTATTAGCATTTCGTATGCTTTGTCTGAACTGACCCCATAGTTTTGAAACACTTTGACTAAAATCAACATGGATCCTCCGGCCATCAATCAGACAATTGTCCATCTACAAGCACAGCATGGAGTAAGCAACATTAAGCCCAATATACTCTAATGCTTTACGGTAAAAAATAAATATATACTCATATGCTCTCACTATGAAAGAAGCACAAGAACCAATTCACTCGGAGGGAAAGCTAGAACCATGCTGATTTTATCTACTCTGAAACTGATATCTAAGATAACTGCTAACAGATTTTTAGGGATAACACATACCTATGGAGATGACCTCAGCTTGCATAAAGATGAAGAGGCAACTGCTTTCGTATTGCTAGCAGAATTCTATTACAGAATGCAAGAGAGCAAATAGACACTCTAAATGCAGATCACAATTAGTAATCTCTCGCCATTTTCTTTGCATCTTCACAGGAAGATAGGAAGACAATAAACCTCGTTTGACCATTCCTTCAACTTGTGATTTCTGGTCCAGATCAACCCAATTATTGTCAAAAATGCTAATTTTCAGCTTTCTGCCATAAAATTGGAAAAATTATTTCCTTTAGGCAATATTCACTGCCAGTGAGAGGTTTGCTATAGACGATATGCATACACTGAGAAGGGAAATTATTATTGACCAAATTAAATCCAAAGGCACCAATGGTGTTTCATGATAGAAAGGCCAATGCATGGAAAAAAGAATACTGAAAACGGCACTAAGGTCAAATTAGAACATAACATTGCCTCTTCGCCACTAAGCAGCTTGTATCTTTGCTATAAACAAAATGCAGCTTACATCTTTTGTCCAGTGTTCTGCAGGAGATACAAGAACCCATACTCTTTAGTTAGAATATTAAAAATATCAATTATATTCCAGTTATCCTTGAGGGATAGGCAGCATAACATGCTGTTATACTAACACATCGTTCACTTTGTTTCTCTCAATTAAGCGTCAGGCAGATGTTCTTCATATTAAGTTGGTGGTGGTGTTGTGAAAATAAGGTTTACGCCTGCATCATCAAGTGTACACTTGTTTTATCTTATCTGATGATGTGCATCCCATTTGAGAATATACTGATTTGTGCTACTCTGTTAGGATTTTGTTGAAGCCAAGTATATTACTTTCATGGTTGCAAAATTTCATGGCGCAGATTCGGGAAAGCTGCATTTTGTTTATATAGGGATTTGAACTAAAATCCTTCACCTCGGTGGAGGACGGTGGCGGACGGTGGAGGAGGGCGCTCGGAGCCGACGGCGGACGGAGTAGCCAACGGCGGGATGCTGGGCCCCCTCGTCTCCATCGGCCCCTCTACGCGCGTAGCGCCGCCGCGGCCGCCTCCTCCAGCTCGGGCCGCTCCAGGGGCTCGCCGTCCTGGCCGCGCACCACCACCTCGCAGATCAGCACCCGCTCCTCGCCCCCGCCCCCTCCACCGCCGTCCTTCCCGTGCGTCCGTGGCAAGGGCAGGGGCGGCGCGGGCCGCCATCTCGGCCCTCGCGATGGGGATGCGGGGCAGGGACGTGGCGACGCGGTGGGCGGCAGCATCGATGGCACGGACGGCGGCGTCGATGGATTGGCCGATGTGCCTCACGACGGGGACGCGGCGACGCGGCGGCGGCGGCGTCGATGGCGCGGCCGATGTGCGTGAAAGGGAGCGCGGCAGAGAGGAGGGCGTGCGCCGGGGCCGGGGAGGTGCACGGAAGCTTGACACCGGAGGAGACGAAGCAGTGGGGTTGTGGAAGCCAGGGGGAGCACGGGCGCGAGCGATCGGGAGCTCGACCTGCGACACGAAGCGGAGGTGGAGGAAGCAACATCACCGGCTGACATCACCAAAAGGAGGAGCAGCTCACCTGGGCCTTGGGACTGCTCGCTGCCGCCGTGGAGGAGCTCTCCATCGGGAAGTAACCGCGGCGTCCGCATCTACGCCGTCGGCCTTGTCGCCCCGGCCTCTTACCCTGCGAGCCGCCGCCGTCCTCTTCCTCGTCGAGGCACTCGAGATGGAGGCCCTGGACTACACGCGACCCCTTATCCGCCTGTCGCCGCTTGGTGGCTATCCGCGCGAGCTCTGGATGCCGGCTCTCTAGACGCCGCACGCCGGCATCCTCTGCTCCGATCCCAAGCGCAGCCACCGCTGCCACCAGGGCTCTTCATCACCGGATCTAGCATCATCGGGCCGTCTGGGCCACGCGCCGCCACCGCAAGATGTAAGGCCACTCTTTTCCGCTTGCCGCTGGCTGCTTGCCGGCGGAGGGTGCACTGGCGATGAGGGAGAAAAGCTAGGGGAAAAGGGGATCGGGTTGGGTGTTGGAGAGGCGGCGGCTGCTGGGTTGTTTTTTGTTGCGAGGAAGGAGGGACGGGGCGAGGCTCGCGGGGCGCGCGGCGGTGGAGGCGTGCGGGGCGAGCGATCGGTGATCAGATCGATCATAGCGGAAAGATCGGGAGCGAAACACGACGAGGCTGTGGTCCGTTGGATGGAGTTGATCCGACGGATCGAGTTGTTTTGTGTACAGTAAACGGGGTGGCTTTAGAAAAGAAAAACTCGTGCTTTTAATAGTAGTGTAGATGTAGATAGATAGTTACTCATTATTTAGTACTACAGATAGGTTGATCAGTGACGGGGAAATTCAAACATCATTGACGGGTTCCAGGCCTATCTGTGATAAGTGGTTAGTGATGAGCCATAGTCATCACAGATGGCGACTTAACCCGTCAGTGATGAGGTTGTCCAGGTGCAAGAAAAAGCATGAGCCCTCATCGGGCCCAGATCCAGCCCACGCTCGCATATCTCCTTGGTGTCCTCTGTGTCCACCTCCTTTACAGCCACTACTGACGAGGCCAAGTCCACCTCCTGCGTGTTTCCGACGACAACGTCCTGCGTTCCCCGGCCAGATCTGAGATGTTCCGCACCCATACCACACCGTCCTCGTGCAGTGTGAGTGCCACCTCCCGTGACTACTCCAAATTGACTCGAAACGAACGCCACATCTCCATCTTAGAAGTTCAAATCTCCGGGTAGTAGAAGACGCATGTACAAGCCATCAAAATTTCCAAGTCGAATCAACCCCGAAGTACAAACGCGAAGCGGATGAGGAATCATCTCCAATCACCCTTGACCACACACCCCCAAACCAGACGACGACCCGAACGCACGCGCTGACGCACTTGAGGTGGCCATCCTACGCTGGAACCGCTTGATGGCAGGCGCGACGGCCCCGATGTGCACCTGGACACCACTCCCGGTCGATGACGATGCCCAACACCGCCTGGTCCGCACAGCACCCTTCCGCGTCCCGTCCACGTGCCGCACGGCCGTGAGACACCTAGACGTGATGAGGAGCACGACGAGGCAGTAGAGGAAGTCGAGGAGGAGAGGGATTTGAGTAGGAGGCGGGCAAAGGAGGCAGCTTTATACATGGAGGACTAGATGCTTGGGGCGATTCAACTCAGGGTGGAGGCAGAGGGCAGTGGCGGCGGAAGATCTAGAGAGAAGGAGAGGTGTTGTATAGCTAAAGAGATTTGGGGAGAAGGGGTGGGGGGAGCTGATGGGGGTTGAATGGGATTAGGGTTAGGTTTTATATGCCTTCAGATGAGGGCCGAATAGGGCGGCTGATGGGCCGGATCTCACCAAAGACGGGCTTTTATTTCTGCCCGTCACTAATGTGGAGCACAGCACTGACGGGTTCGAAATTGACCTGTCTGTGGTACTCATCACAGACAGGTCTATTTTAGACCCGTCAATGATGTGCTCCACATCATTGACGGGTATTATTTTTGCCCATCTGTGGTGACAATTTTCGCTCTACCCATTACCAATGGATTTTAAAGACCCGTTAGTGATAACAATTTTAGATGTGGGTTTCTGTAGTAGTGATTTATACTCCTACAACTCATAGCCATGTGTTTTTCGTTTCCAATTATCTGCGCCAAGGTATTGAAAAACACAAAAAATCATAGTTTAAGTACTTTTAGAAAATGTGCAAGAGATATCGTATGTGTGCATTGTGGTATGAACTGTGAAACACCAATTATGGCCCAAAAAATGTCGATTTATATGCTATGCAAAAAAAAACATAAGGAAGGAGAGTCTAATAGCAGAAAGTATACACCATTTGTCTCTATTTTGTGCATCACACAAATGTAAGCTTTTACCCAAAGTTTGCAAGTTCTCATGTCATAGCACGATACACATATTTTTTTGGGGGAAAAGTTCATTTTTAGTCCTTCAACTATTGTAGAAGTATAAATTTGGTCCCTCAACTCCAATACCTGACATCTTGGTCCCTCAAGTGTCAAAACAGTCTAGTCCTCCACTCCACTAAAAGCAGTTTTGACGATGATGTGGCGACAGTTCGCATATGTTGCAACACGGTCAGCACAAAAAATGAAAGAAAATCAGAAAAATGAGAGAAAATGGAAAAAATCAGAAATATTCCAGAAAAGTTACTAAAGATCCTAGAATTTTAGAAACGTCTAACAATCAGAAATATTTCAGAAAAGTTACTTAAGATCCTAGAATTTTAGAAACGCCTAACAATCAGAAATATTCTGAAAAACTATGGAATTCGATAATTCTTTCTGGTTATTTCCTAAATGTTCTTATGTTTCCTTCAAAAAAATTCTGATTTTTCTTCAAATTAGCGGAGTTTGCCAAAATAAAAATCTTTAAATTGTGCTGGCTGGGCAGCTGTGTGTGCGAAACCGCAAGCATATCATCACCAAAACCGTTTTCATTGAGGCAAGAGACCAAATCTAGATGGTTTTGATATTTGAAGGGACCAAGAATATCCAATATTAGAGATCAGGATCAAATTTAGACTTTTGTAATAATTAGGGGACTAAAAGTGGACTATTTTCTGAACTTAGAAGTGTGTTTTTTGACCCGACGTCATCTATGTATTTTCCAGTCCTGCCAGGTCGATGTTATCCCCGTTTTCCTTGATGGTTATGCAATCTGAGTGTAATCCGGTAGTGGATTAACAAAGAGCTAAATGCTTGCATAACAACCTGCGTGGAGATGTTTGTCTCATGTGAAGTTGTAATTAAACGCCAATGCAGATCGAACTCCAACTAGGGGTAAAAGCCGTTAAGATAATTCCCGAGCTAGCCGAACCAACCCTGAATCGAAGGTATCGGGTATGAGAAGAACATCTAGGCATCTAGATGGATTCGATATAGGATACGGATATCTGTCACCGGATATATGTACATGATACAATATTGCTATCATCTAGCGGAATCAGGTTATCCAATTTTTTAGCTGGGTTATCTGGCACTCCTAGATTAGATTATCTGACTTTCTTGTCCTTGGTGCTAATTTGCCTGCTGGGCCTTGGCTGCTTGTTGTGCTAATTTTATTTTATGTACAACTAGTGTTTTGCTGCTTGCTGAGTAATGCATATTGTGATTTTGAACTGATGAATCATGATACTCCGATGATATTGCGTATTGGTAATCACTAATGAATAATTCGTAGTTTCTTATGCGATCATTATGGGTTTATTTTTTTCGTTTCTGACCCGAAATTGTTACCTTACTTTGTCCAACTCTGATATAATCCATATTAATATCCACATCGGTGCAATATCCACTACGTCACCAAATCTAACAAAAATATAATATCTATGATATGATTCGAACAATATCCGACCAAATCTATTCCATTTTCCTTTTTTTTAAAGACGGACAAAAGATTTGTCACGTATCATTAAATAAGCAGGAGAAGTTATTTTACAACCAATCCGGTCTCAAACCAGGCAAATAAATGGACTACAAAAGCCTACTCTCTCGAGATCATACTCCACAGGTGTTTTGCCCCTGCTAGGGCCCAAGTTCTCGCATCGTTCTTTATCCTTGAGACAAGGAGGGACGGAAGGGTGTGGACTTTTCTAAAGATGCGTGCATTTCTTTCATTCCAGATCTCCCAGGAGACGAGCATGATTAGTGAAGCACGTGCTTTTCTGGCGCTGTTGTCCCCTACCACCTCGGTCCACCAATCCTTGACTGAGTCAATTCCATCCCATTGGTTCGGGTTCAGAGCGTGGATGTTTAGCCAATCTTGGACCGCCTTCCAGACATGGACAGAGTATCTACATTTGAAAAGGATGTGTGCTGCCAACTCTGGTTCTCGCTTGCAAAGTTGACACATCCCACAGTTAGGCCAACCTCGTTTCTCAAGACGGTCAGCAGTCCAAACACGATTTTGGATAACAAGCCATGTGAAAAGTTTACATTTTGGGGGTGCCTAGTTATTCCAGACATTCGACTTCATTGATGTACCCGTTGTCCCCAGGAATTGCGCTTTGTAGGCAGAGGATGTGGAGTAGATGCCATTTGCTGTGAATTTCCATACAATTGTGTCAGGGGTTCCAAGCCTTAGTTGGACGTGGGCAAGCTCGGACCAAAGAGAAATGCACTCCGCTATGTGATTTACTGAGATTCCTCCTTGCATATCCAGGTTATTTATCCAGCTTTTGGTCAAGGGCCTTTTTGACGGACCAAATTTTCTTTTTAGAGGTGGCATAGATCAATGGTGCGAGATCTCTCGGTCTTTTCCCTGTGAGCCAGGACGAGTCCCAAAAACTTGCCATAACTCCATCCCCAATGGTGACCGTTGTCGTCGCATGGAAGAGGTCCATGTCTAAGTCGTCGTAGGGGTTATCCATCCCGTTCCAAATGCGGTCTGGATTCGTCCATTCAAGCCATGGCCAGCGGAGCCGTAGGGCCCTTGCGAACTTATGGAGGTTTAGGATGCCCAAACCTCCATAACTAGTTGGGCGACAATCTGTTTCCCAATTGACCTTACACTTCCCACCTGATACCTCATCAGAACCAGCCGACAGGAAGCTGCGCCTATATCGATAGATTTATTGACCTCCATAGGGAGCAGAAGTGGTGTCAGGTGGTATACTGCCTGGGAAGTGAGCACGGTTTTGACTAAGATCGCTCTTCCTGCTGCAGTAAGGTTTTTCCTATTCCAGGTAGCAAGCTTGGAGGGGATTTTATCCTCAAGAGGCTGACTGAAAGTGGATTCCATTTTCACGTCTAACAATAACACCAGCTATACTCTACTGATATCCTCAAATTTTTAGAAAACAGGCATTTTATTGCCCGGCTTCTCAAAAGCCAATAGTTCCAGACATACAGGAAAGGTAAAAAGGCTGATAGCCTCTATGACATATAACATCACATCGATTGATCGATAAGGACCAATCGGCAGGGACTATCTCTTGTTTACTAGTCCTATCTAATGTATCAGAAAATGCAAGCAATCAGGGACGACATTCATTAATTGGAATCGACACATACATACCACCAGTAGTTTCATCAAGATAAAGCAACAATTGACAGTGAAACTCGAGGCCCATCACATGCACGAACACATGGATCACCGACACAAATTAAAGAACGAACCAATAATCAGAGTACACAAAGGGACCAAACTAAAGTGCATCCAAATTTAAAACCACGCTTTACGGTCCTCATTGTCATTATTAGTGCAGTACGTACGTAGAATCGTAGAGCCGATCCAATTGCATGCATGTGGTGCATGTCTACTTGGGCGGGAACTTGGACTTGATGGCCTCGACCAGGCCGCCGTCGATCTGGAACGCCCTGGCCAGCACGTCGGTCGGCACCGGCGGCGAGGCGCCGAACAGTGCCTCGGCGACGGACTGCGTGCCCTGCAGCTGGCTATTGAAGGCCGAGATGGCGGCGGCTGGCGAGCCGCCGTTGTTCCTCTGGAAGTGGACGAGGCCCCGGGGGAAGACAAACACCTCGCCCTTGCAGACGGTGCGGGCGAAGAGCCTGCCGGCCGTGGTGATGAAGCCGACGTCGAGGGAGCCCTCGAGCACGAAGAGGACCTCGGTGGCGCGCGGGTGGGTGTGCGGCGGGTTCAGCCCCCACGGCGCGTAGTCGATGCGCGCCATGGACACGCCCAGGGTGTTGAGACCCGGGAGCCTCTCCACGTTCGCCGCCGTCACCGCCGAGCCCACCGCGTTGCCGGTGTTGCCGGGTAGAGCCAGCCCGTCGAAGAAGAAGTCGTTCGCCATCACGTTCTCCGGCCTCTTGCACGGGAACCCGTTCACCCGGAGTGCTGCATACACGCACGCCACATATATGAATATATATGTGAGCGGATTGAAGAAATCGAAGTCGAGTGCATGCATGGCAGATCACTTACGGCCGTCGAGGGATTTGTAGTCGGCGACGCAGATGTCCTGGAGCATGTCGGGGTCGCCGGCGAGAGATGGTGCGGCGAGCGCCAGGAAGGCGGCGCAGGAGGCGAGGAGAACGATGGGGAGCTTGGCCATGGTCAATCAAGTGCTTGGTCACTTGGTTGATAGCTTGTTGAGCTCGTTGAATTGGCTAGCTAGCTGGGGATGGTTAAGTAGCTATCTAGTGTGTCCGAATGCAGATGAGGACGAGAAGGTGAGGGAAACTGGTATTTATAGGGCTATGTACTTAGCGTGATGAGGACGTGATCGAAGATTTAAGATGATGCTCTGGTATTAGCTTCGGATAGAATAGACGGGCCATGTCTGTCACTGCACATGCCTGTGTCATATGTTGTCTCAGAGAGAGAGAGAGAGAGAGAGAGGAGAGAGAGGAGAGAGAGAGAGAGAGAGCGAGAGAGGTTGCATAAATCACAAATTGTTGATGTTATTGCCGTTTAACCCTGTTTGGAATGGAGCTGTGAGCAATGGATTGTTCTTCTTCGAAGGTCATAAAATTTTCATGTGTTCCAAACATGCCCTTGGTATGCAAGCATGCATGCAGCGATGATTAGCAACCGATAAAAGGCGAATTTATCCGTGTGTCACGACTGATCAAGCTTTCATCTGATCGAGCGATCGACTCGATCGTGATCCTTTCCCTTTTCCAACTGCACCACGTTCGCTTTCTTGTGACTAGCTTCGACGTGAGATTGTGTATGCTCGATCGCGTATGCCCATTCGCGTAAGGCCGCAAGAACAGACGCGTACTTGTAAAGAGGAATTAGCTAGGGCAATCTTTTCAGCAACGAATTTGAGATTAGCTCGACGTCGCGGATATTGTAGCAGGGTATTAATACGATCGAACGTACGTGTCTAATTGTCTCTCTCTCTCTCTCTTCTCTGTCGTACAAGGTGCAGTAATTGCACGTCTTGCCGAGAGCAAGAGGCACCTACGGACCTAGCTAGATCGATCGACCTCCCTGAGCTATATGCAGTTTTATGCACCAACTTACGATGCCAGCTACTGCAATGAGATCGATCGACTAGGTTTGGCGCGCAGTGTCAGATTAGAATGGATCTGACTCAAATTTAGGCTTGATTGCATGGTACATCAATTTAAGCACCGATTGGTTACTCGATCGGATCAACATGGGAAGCAGATTCTCAATCTGCCTCTGAGCTGTAAAGGCGCGGAGAAACACTGTATGTAACGTTGAGATTATTACTCGAATGTCAGCCGTTGGATCTGAAATGAACAGCCCAGGCCTACTGCCAAAGTACACTTTGGTACACTAGCAGACGTACCAGATAGTACGGGGGAACAGGCGATATGATGCTACTGTACACTAGCAAATACTAGCGGTGAGTTGTGCTACAGTCAGGACATCTGCTACAGCATTGTCCGATGGTGAAGTATGAGTAACCTAGCTACGCACTACACTAACCCTGTGGCGAGACAGTCAGGAAATTCTCCGGCCCACAGGTTTAGTCGCGTTTTTGGTAGTGATGTGAGAGGAGTGCAATTGTCCGATCGGATCGTGATGGCTAACCTGCCAGTAGCCACCAGCTGGGGCATATATCGCCACATCGATGTTCAAAGGATTTCGTTCTCGTACTTATGTACGTACACTACATGCTAATTAACACAGCACTAGTCAAGACGTGAAAGGATTTAATTAACGTACTTAATTATATTAGTGGATGCTGTAAGCACTAAGCACTAGCAGTCGTGCACTAAATAAATTAACTATGCGGTGCGTGTGTCAGTGGAGATGAGACGTATATCTAACCTTGATGTGTATATATGCATGTACACGTGTATACGTACGCGTAGGTAGTACGTATACCTAGGTTGGTTGTATATATCCTTGAGAGTCCCATGAACAAATTGATTGACTAACCAAGTGGTTGGTTAGCTATAGCCAGATACATATAGCTGGTAGTATTGTAATACCGCCTATATTAATTACCCTGATTCTATGAAAATGGGGCAAAAAAGGTTGTTCATGCATGCATCGGCTTGGCCGGGTTAAGTGATTATGGTAATTACGAACTACCTTTTACATCTCCTCACGATCGATCCAAAGTTTATTAATCGGTACTGACAACGTCGTGGCAACAACGATCGTTTGGAAAATCGTGTGATCGATATGACGTAGAAAAAAATCTTTGTTTACTTAACACGAAATCTGTACTCATAAAGGGCATTAAGACACGAATTAATTAGAGCAATATGGACTTCGCATGCATGCAGTACGTGATGGCAGGATACGTACCTACAGCTCCTCGTCAGTCCAAAGCGATGGATCATTTCGATCTTTCTTCGTGGTCAACTGGTTGCATGCATGCCAAGTCACTATGTCAGACGTCACCAACCAAAGGAAAATTGCAAGACTAGTGTACTAATAAATCGTGACACTGTAGTTAGCTAGCTAGTCCCGGCCGGCCAACGTTTCGGGCGACTAATAAATAAACCGTTCCGTTCGGGTGCATCCACATACAGTACTATTTTCCTCGTGATACGTATTGATTAGGAGTAGTATTAGTTAAGAGACGTGCAAGCTACTGTAGTATATAAACAGGACGGGAGTGCCTCGCTGGTACTTGCAAATTGAATGAGACATCCATGCGTGCATGGTCATCAATATACAAAGCGCGTATATGCAATAGCACTAACTTAAGATCTAGCATAAATTGGAAACTAAATTTTGGAAAACTCTTGGCTGTGTATCGTAAACGCGGAAAAATAATCAAGTTTTTGAAACCCACTAACCAATTCCCGCATACACAATGACATGCACGATCCAACCTGGGCGCGCGATGGATGTGTCAAGTTGGACGAACCAGCAATATAAAAAGCGGCGTTGCACGTGGGACCAGCATACCTGTTTGGTTCGGCCATAACTATTAATAAAGCTGTTGTGACTAAAAAAAGTAAACAAATGAGCCCTGAAACTTGAGCACATTGTAAAAAACTGAGGGAAGACTGCTTTTCCAAATAGCTAAATTTGCACTACAAAGCCTACAACAATCGTTGGCAAAAGCTGGCTGTTTGGTGAGCCTGCAGTTTTTTTCAATGAAAAGCTGCTGAAAAATCCAACCAAACAGGACATAATACCTCACCCACGACAAGCCACCCCACCCCATTCTCCTCATCCCAGATTTGCCACCCACAACGGCAAATCAGGCAGGCCAGTGGCGGCGGGGGGTGGGGGTACTGTGATCGCAGGGGGCTGGTGCGGCCTCACACGACCTCTCGCGCCAAGCTCGCTAGAGTGTAGGGACACAACGATGCTGATGCCGCACCCCAGCCTTGTGGGTCAGCGAGATATGAGCCACACATGATGGATGGCAACCATGTTGGTAGTGGTTGGCGATGGCAGCAGGAGGTGGGTGGCCACAGCTTGGGCACAGTAGCGTGACAGGAGAGAGGCAATTTTTTCTTAATATTGAAAATTATTTCCAGGGTTCTAGACACTCACCCGTCTCGGACCTATGTTAATCCCAGACGATTCGAAAACTGCCTGAAACGAGAAATTTGCTATCTGTGACACATATTTTTAAACGGTTAAAACCATCTAGAATAATAATTTTGAACAGTCTTGTGTAATAGTATGCAAACCTTAGATTTTCCTTTTTTGGGGAGTATCGGAAGGAAAGAAGTATAGGCAGCTGTTTCTAAGTTTCTTGAACGGGATCATGCATGGACATCTTTTGCATCCAAATTAAGCAAAGCAAAATTAAATGGACGTCCTTTCGCCATAATGGGCGTAAGATAACCAGCTAACTGTGGAGGATAGACAAGCTTTAAAATTTTCCCCTTATCGGGACATGAGAACGCATGGGTATATGGGAAAGAAAAGGTCGTACTGCATGACCTGCACATGATTACAGCCTTGCAGGTCGATGGTTGAAGGACAACGCCAAAAGGACAATTTGTAGGGTCATAACTGCAGATCTAAAACTTAATCATGATGCATGACATGCATGCAACAACTACAATTCAGATATTGGTAATAGCAATTGGCAATGCGATGCTCCTGATCCGTTCGTAGTGGTATACTAGTACTACTAGTAGAGTATTTATATGTCGGTACAGAGCATTACATTCAAAAAAAATATGTAAAGATAGAGTCATAAATGTAACTAATAGCGAAATACTAGTTTACACGTTGCTACGAAAAAATTATATGCACGTGAAGAAATAGTATATTTAAAAATAATTTAAAGGATGATATCTCGTGCCAAGTATGAATAATTTCCAATAATATGTCGACATAACTCATCTCTCCATGTCTTCCTCCTTTCCAACCACCGACACTCCACGGTTGTCCTACCCAACCTCCTCCCCCTTGTATCTCCTGCCACCCCTACCCTCACGGCACACGCCGTTGCACCCTCTTTTCCAAATATGCGACCTAGATAATGTTGCCATTACCTTTTCTCCCACTTGCCCATCCTTTAGCTTATCGTGTTGGGTTGTCGCGTGCCGCCGGCTTCTATAACTCCGTATAAATATTAGTGTATTAAATGTCTCACCTTAAACATAGATAATAAATAGAGGACATCCGACAGGAGCAATATTGCTCCCACTGTATTAGCAACAGCGTCGAAGGTGCAATGGCGACGGCGCCGATTTTGCCTCTACATTGGGCAGCACCTCCGCTATACAACAGACTCCGCCTCTACGTAGGCCTCCGCTCCGCTCTGCCTCTGCTACTCGTGACATTCACTATAGCTGCATCTCCATAGGATTGAAGCAACCATATACTTTAGAGCCTCAATGTTCTACAGCTGGGTCTTAATTAAGTTTAGATAATGGAACAGTTGTTTCAGTATTGGAAAGGCAAGTATTAATTCAGCCATCTCAAAGATCTATGTTCCTCCCTTTTCCTATACTTGCTTTCTTTTTCTGAGAGAAAAACAAAGTGAAACAAATGAAGGTAAGACAATTCAAGAATCTCATACGGTCATCCGTTTATTCTGTGAAGAATGGTCAAGTTTTAACCACATCAAATTGTGTTTCCGATGCCTGATCATTCTACGCTGATATGCTAATGTGTTGAGCACACACATCAGTTAAGCTGAGGTATCGACGCCTTCGCTAACTCCAGCCTCGCCATCAAATCCAAACGTGAGCTCAGGCTGACCATTGCATGGGAGAGATTCATGCCTACCTCAACCAGTACCGACAGATCAAGCTAGGTCAATAATTCGTTATCTATTCGTCCAACAAAATTTCATTAGCCACGGTTATATGACCAGATGTTACAATCAGTTCATAATTCATCTATTTCCTTATTAAATATTTCACAAACCGAATAGCAATAAGCATCTGCAGAACCAAAAGAAAAGGATGACAACTTTGGATAAAGAAAATTGCAAACAACATTCTAGGTTTATTTGCATGCATACCTCAACTAACTTCACTTTCTGAAGTTTCAGTGGCTCAAAAAGAAATTAGGAAGCCACCATTCATGGCATTTTCATATAAGGATACATATGTTTTCGTGAAAAGGTTTTCAAGCTGCAAATGGCAATATGTAAATCGGTACGGAACATACAAAGGAAATCGATATATGAGCTTCCTGTCGGCAGAAACATGAACAAATAAGATGTGCTGGTTCATCATACAATCCTACTAAACTGTTATTATCACTCTAATCACGATAGAAATGCTAACTTCTCTCAGAAACTATTTGTACAAGTGGTTCGTCTAAACTTATGTGAGTACGAACACAAGAAAGCATTAATTCATACATCTCAGTTATTGAACTACCTCATTCTCATTGGAAATATCGGTTACTCTGCATCTCAAATTAGTATACTGTTGAGCTCTTCTACTTCCCAAAGCACGAAAACTCACAGGTAAGTAGGCTTAATGTATCAATCACGTGCACTGCCCCCTTAAACTCTGCATCATGGCTTGTCCTTTTGCACACCTGCAACCAGACATAACTAAGCATACATGGAAACTCCAGTAAAAGAAAAATCGTTAGATAGTTCAGACACTATGAAGGAAATTTTTCTGACAAAAGAAGTTTTTCCGGTGATTGAGTAATCAGCTCTATCAATCAGTTATTCTCTATGTGCCTCCATATCAGAAATACAAAATAAGCTAAATGAAACAACCAACTTCCTAAAAATCATTGAGCACAAAGTAATTATGCATGTTTGTACTTCCAAAGAAAGCAAATGATGCAGGGGCTGATATCAGGATTGGTTCTGTCACATTGTTCTTCACAAGCCTAAGTAGACACATCAAGTGGTATGAAAGATATGTGATTTGTCAAATTGTTCATAGACTGAGGACAGTATTGCATTCTAGGGATGATCCACGCTTAACACAATCAGTGATGTTATCCTAACACACAAGATATAAATCATGCAATCTCATATGATGTTAATGTATCAACTATACGTACTAAAAAGATGTATGAACCATAACATGAAAAAGGCAAAAAGAACTTCACATGGGTATTTGCTATCCATACAGATAGTAGCTGAATGTTACGAAAGGCAGTATTCTGTAATACTTTAAAATCTAATTCTTTATAGGAAGTTAGCTTTGCTAATGAACAAAGAGGGGGAAACCAAATCGGTTACAGGGAAAACCAATTATTGTAACCGAAGATTTGACATTTTGGGGGAATTGTGCTATTGAGGCAAAGCACAAGTTTCTCAAATATGCGTCGTTGCCAAGAGCTTATTTACATTATTGTTGTTTGAGTGCCAACCAGAGAAGGTAACAGTAGGCTGATTTTTATCTGGTTCAAAGGTTCAAACCTAACTTCCAAGACAACTAATCACTGTCCTTATTTATCTGCTCTTATACAAAGAATAGATGTCTTGAGCTTCCAGTTACAATCAAGGCAACAATGCGTAACATTAAGTGATGTTACCTTTAAATTGCAAAATAAAGCTTCAGGTTTCCATGGCTGACACAAAATCCAAGAGCAAGGCAATGACAAACTATAATATACTGGAAAAAAGATGACGATAGCAAAACAGTAGCCACACAATGTTTCATTGGCAGCAACAGCATAAACCAGGAAGTATTATCAACAACTTGATCTAAACTCCTTTTGAGAGTTGGAAAGTAAGAAACGTCTATTTAGGAGAACACAACCACCATTTGTACAGGAAATTCTGATCACACATGGTCAAATAAAAAATTCGAGAGTTCTGTGTCAAAATTGGGACGGGGCTAATACTGATATCATATCTCTGCTTGCACTTCCATATGTTCTTCATTTGAACGATTTGCTCATTTTGCATCTCACCAATGCTGCACCATAGAATCAGCATGTCTTCTCTAGATTTGGCGCCACCTTTTTTCGAACCTAGCTTTTCCCCTTTACTTGCATAACAAAATAACTTGCCTAACAAAATAAGCATTTGATGCCACCTAGCTGACCAGATCCAAATGTCCTGATGCTGAGTGGTTGTTCGGTCCTCCCCTCGACGGCTTGTCCTGAGCGATGATGACATAACCAACTCATGGGCCACTGTAGAATGAATACATTTTTAGCCATAGAAGGATAAAAGTAATAAGCACGTATTATCCAAAGCACAACAATTAAGAATGGATATTATGATGACACCAAGCACCATTAGGATTAAATCAAGCAACGCCGGTCAGCATAAAAGAAAATCAATCAGATTTGACGTGTGCATGAGAACACACTAGGATGTTGACAAAGTTCTTTGGTATACATCCTGCTCACCAGATCTCATAAATTAACATCGTGAAATTAGAAAAATGAAGAGCAAATTAACAAATCCAACGTCCTGAAGACCAGATCCACATGTCCAAAATGGCATTGCTCTTATTGCAGACGGCAACTCCTTTCATCTCTGCTCTCCAGATTTATGAGCAAGAAAAAAACAAATTTTCAATCTTCTAAACTCCATGGACCACAAAGATGCAACAAAAAAAATACATGGATGAACGCCCGGGAGAGGAGGAGGCCCACGATAGGGATTTCAAGTCGCCGGAGAAGAGCTCATCTCGCCAAGGAAGGAGGAGGAGCAGAGTGGCGGCAGCTATGCTAGGGTTCGTCGCCTAGGTGGGAGGAGAGAGGGCAGGAGGAAACCAACGGGCAGGCGAGGGAGGCTGCGACTGTGGGTGGCATGGTATTGGGACTAAGGAGGTAGAGCGGGAAGAAGGGATAGAAGTGGGAGATGCGAAGAAGGAGGGTGTCAAGGGTTCGGGCTAGAGGTGCTGTTGCCGGAGAGAAAGAGCACACGGTTCGACAGAATGGAGATCGCCATCAGTGATAAAGACGGTGGTGAATGGCGACAGCACAGTGATGAGGACAGGGCGGCGGCATTTTGGCTAGATGCTAGGCAGAAGTGAAGAGGTGGCAGCAGAGCAGATGGCATTGGAACGACAGTGGAAGAAAGGAGGTGTGGTGGAGGGGATCTAGATTCTGCCTGAGAAGAGCAAGAATCGGATGCAGTTGCTCCTCCACCGCAGGAAGAGCTCCAACCAAACCAGGATTAGCATGGGGCAGGGGAGGGCCCACGTGTCAGTGCTGCAAATTTGAGAAGAGGCAGAGGGCGCAGAAGCGAAGTCGACCCATTATCACCACCAACTCTCATTTATAATATAGTAAAGATACCAATTGTAATATATATGCACGGTTCCAAATTCTCTTAGAGTTTTACTTCTTTTCTTTCTTGTTTCTGCCTACGTGGACCAATACCACGATGACACGTCAACGAGCTTTGGCAGGCTTTTTAGGGGCTCTGTAAAGCCTCACAGGGACCTGAAAAACTCGTTTTTAGGGCCCTGCGGAGCCTATTTTTCCTCTCCTTGCGATCAGGAGCACCAACTTCATTCAGTTGACCTCCTAGTGTGCACCGGCTCCAAAAGGCTGGAGTCGTCGGCGACCAGGGCCTCCAGGTGCATGCATAAACTTGGTGCGTGCATCATACTATAGTCTCCTGATCTGGGTGCTCCGACGCCGCTCCTCCCAATGCTTGTGTCACCGACTGTTGTACTCGCTGAATCCAGGTACGCCGATGTCGCTCCTCCCGGTGCGTGTGTCACCGACTGCCGTACTCACCGGATCCAAGCGCCCCGACGTCGTTCCTCCCAATGTCTGCGTCGTCGGCTGTCGTGGTTTGCCTGATCCACCGCTCTGACGTCGGAGTGACGATTTGTGAGCTCGATGGAGGCTAGAACCGGGAATTCTAAGGCTGGAAGCGACGTTACGTGGTACTCCTCGAGTAGGGAGACGACGGCGGGATGGAGGTGGTGAGAGGCGACATAGGGAGGTAGCGGCAACAGCAGAATGGTGGAGGCAGCAGCAGCAGCTCTGGGTACTGTCTCAGCTTTGGGTGAGATGAGAGGAGTGGGAGAAGGAGGCTACAGGCGAGGAGGAGCTTAGGATGTTAGGATGGGGAGGAGACTGGGAGGAGAGCGTGTGGAGGATCCATGCGATGGTCTTGGAGAGGGTGGAGGCGACGGTGGAGGCGCCATGAGGGAAAGAGAGAAGTGAGGTGGAGAAGGCGGTGGCTGAATCGGGAGAGAGTGAGGAGGTCGAGAGTGAGCTAGCTAGGGTAAAAGAGTTAACCCTAGTCAATTGGGCCTATTGGGTCTGTTAGACTAGGTGAGCTTGTGGCCCCGGCTTAGGCTTTAATAGCTTTTCTTAGGTTTTAAAGGCATACATTTTGATTTTTTTATTTAATAGATCCTTTCCAAATTTAGAAAAAACACACATACAAAATTATACACACGTGATTTAATGAATTTGCAAGTATGAGGAAGAATTTAATTAATAATTGCTATCTATTGGTATCCTCCTGGAAGAAAAGGTATAGATAAAATTATAGCATATAGTTGGAATGTAGAAAAAACAAGATTGTTGTGTATGATCATATGCGTGCAACCTATTTAGAGTCTTTTATGTTCATGTGAAAAAGAAAGAGAAACATAAGTTATAACAAGAGCTTGTGAGAATAATATCTATTTTGTGTTGTTGTTCTCCTTTTCTTGACAAAATAAGTAGATTGTGTTACATTGTTGGGAATACAGAGTTTAAGGTAATTGTGCGTATTTTGTGGAGCTCGATCAAATCGAACGTCGCAGGCTACTCGCCATATAAAAATGTCATAGCAGAACTCAAGTATAAACATATATACTGTCATGACCCCATTTTCCAAACAGGGTACACCTTATTTGTAAAACAGGATCGCGGTATTCCCTACAACTGTCCAGGATTTACAGCTGCGGACAAAAAGAATATCAAACCTGCTTACGAACAACAAGATGAGTTATATTAGTGAAATATGACCTATCGGTCGATTTTCAAGAATTTAATGGGTTGCAAAGTCCAAAACATTACCTACAATCAAAAGATCCAACGAAAGCCCACGGGAAGGCTTGAGTGCAGTTGTAACCCTAATGCCTCGACAGTAGATCTTCGTCTTGACCTTCTGTTGAAAATTGTTGGTGCAGCAATGAGCACATGGAGTAATCAGTAAGCCACATCGGGAAATTACCTATTTAACTATTATGCAGGGATTCTCAAAGGAAGGGAATAGGGTTTCATATTATCTGGTGGATGCATAACCCTAAGCTTCACCTTATCAATAAAACCATACGTTTAAAACAATTGGACTCTAAAGCGGTTGTATTTTAATAACCCTGCTGGGTCATCACCAATTTGGTTATCCATTACCAAACTCTACTTATGCCTTGTAGTTGGAATCACCCTTGAACACAGCTTCATTAACCAGAAGCACGACGTATTTGAATACCCTTTATTATCACTCTGCAGAATTGCTCAATTTTACCCACATAATGTCTATACCTCTTATTGTCACTCGAGATTAACACACTCCCATCGGTGTATCGACAGAGGTAAGATAACAAGGCTTTTTATCTGCTCTATCTTTTGAAGTTCCTACCCAGGAACACTACGTCACTCCTCTCCAAGGAGCCGACGGGCCAGTGTCAACTTCGCGATCCGGGAATTGAGTGAGTTCCAGTTGTGATTTTCCAATCAATGGCCTATCACCTCATTCGCTTCTGCGGGCCTTCCAGAAAAGACGAATGGCAAGCTAGTCTGTAGTTGTTCAGCGGATAGAGCAGATTTGCTAGGCCAGGTTTGACAAGTCAAACATGTGGTTGAGCGGTTCTGTGTTCATCACTTAGCACAAGGGTCTCATCCTTAACTGCCCTGAGTAAGGTAATCCACTATATTACCCTTACTTCACGGAAGGGGCATGGCTGCATATTCAATACATGAAAGGCACCATCTTCTCTGTCCCAAACCGTTGGCAACTTCTTTTGAAAACCACATTCTCCAAGCTTTGGCCTAAGGTTATCAATATTCCTAAATACGGTCTAATGCCGGTGAAGGATACCGATATGACTTATATTTATCCTAAGGTCTTCAAGGTGAATATGGCCTGTAAAAATAACCCGACTATGGGGTGGTAGGTGCTAACTATTCCATCATGTCATTCAAAAATATCACAGTACTAAATTAATATGTAGAAAATAATTAACTAAACTAATAATACAATAAATAGCAGGCAATTGGGATCAACATGAACAAAGGAATGTGACTTGCCTACTTCACCGAGATCGGCTGGATCGTTGTCTTCAAGGAAATCCTCACCGTCGGAGTCCCCCTCGAGCGTCGGATCGTCACTACCGTATTCTATTGGCGAAAAGATCCAATTACCCATAAGTCTGAGCTCGACAAATACGAGCTGGGAGCAAAATGTAAAATAGTTGGAAAATAATACCATACATAGGTAGGTAGGGTGCGTGTGGGGTGTTTAGAAGCAAAATCAGGGTCGGAGGTATGCATGGTTGAAATCAGGATATTAAAGAGATGGGAGGGGATATATGATGTGAGTTAGGGTTTTGGATGTGGAATCGGGACATATGTGGAATGAGGTGTTTTGCGGGTTTTGGGTATCAAGAAGTGGGGATTAGGTCTAATGGTATGGATAAATGAAATCGTGGCGTCGAGACGATCGAAATGGATATATATATATATATATATATATGCGTATGCGTTTTAGGGTTTTGGGCCCAACGGGTGGGGCTAGGCCCGCGAAGTTGTATCGGGCCTGTTAGGGTTTTTCGGTTGGGCTTGGAATGGGTTGTGGGTTGGGTTGGATTTGGGTTTAGGGTTTAATAGGAAAAGGAGAAGAAAAGAAAAGAATTTCCTAAGCTAAATGGGCTCGCCCAACAAAGAATCAGAGGCGGCCTGGGCGGGAGAGCCGAGCGGCTCGGCTCAGATCTGAGCCGACCGAAGGGGTATGGTTCGGGACACTTGGCTCAGATTGGGGATTTGGGGAAGAAAACAATGGAGGTGAGGCCGCCAGCGACGGGAGGAGCAATTCGTCGCCGGTGAGGCTTGCTGCCGGCGGTGGGAGGCATGAGGAGACTCAGGAGGACTTGGAGGTTCCATTTTCGGGGAGAAGAAGTGGGATGCTATGGGAGATGAGCTCGGCCTCGGCATGGAAAACTCGGGCTCACCTCGTTGGAGAAGAAGAGGGTGGTGGCCACGCTATTGGAGCTCGTGAGGGGGGAGGAACAAGTTAGGGAGCTCGGGAAGAGGAGGGAAGGCTCGTGCGCGTGGAGAAGGAGCTCGGGGGGGTGGGGGTTCTCGGTGGTTTTATAGGGGGCGGAGGCGGTCGGGTGAGGTGCTCCGGTGGCACGCGAGCGAGGGGGTGCAGAGGGAGGGAGGAGCTGCAGCTGTGGCACGTGGATGAGGGAGGCGTCGGTCGCCGTGCTGCACAGAGGAGCGGGGCCTACGTGGCGGCCGGCGGTGCGGAGGTGAACGGCGGCGGTAGAAAGGGGCGGCGGTGCCAGGAGATTGAGGGTGGTTCGGGAATGGGCCGAAGGGGCTAGAGAAAAGAAGAAGTGGGCTGGATGAGAGAAGAAATCAAGACCCAAGAGAAGATTTTCGATTATTGAAGATTTTTTTGTATTCAAACGATTTTGAAAAATTTCGGGCTGTGACATATACGATCATACAATATATGTTTCGATTCACGTAGAGAGAAAAAAAGAAAAATTATGTAGGGACTGACCCCATTTTTTAAAGATAATAGTTATTATTTTCGTATTTTGAATATCAGGAAACGTGGGCAAAAATTACCAAAATAGTAAGGACGTTATTCTAGACACCTTCCAGGTGTCCATACTTGGACGCTGTTTTATCTAGAATCCATGTTTTGGTTTAGGTCTGGTCCAGCATTTGGTTCATATGAGGCTCGCTCAAAGGAGGGAAAAAGACCTAAGTCCGACGGCTCCTTCAGGCCATCGCTCGTTGGCACTCCTCCCGTGCACGGCGCGTCGGCGCCGCCCCTCTCGTCCAGCCGCACGCAGGCCGTCGTCCCCTTGTCTCGAAGGCGGTCCTCGCGTGCACGGCATCGTCGTCCTCGACTTCGAGATGCTCCCATCCAGCCCGCCGCCGCCGTCAGGTCGCCGCACCCTCGTCTCGGAGGCGCTCGCCCTGTGCAGACCGCCGCAACCCTCTGCTTCGTGAAGGTGCGGAGTTCAGGCGCCAGGTTTCACTTGCGTTGTGGCCACCGCCGTGCTCAGATTCTTTGCTCCAAATACAAGTAGGTCTTCTTCCTAAGTAGGTCCTTTGACTGTCATGTGTGTTTGTGGCTTCCTGTATTATTACCTTCATACAATTCATTCTCATCAATGGTTCCTTGAACGACTGATTAAATATGAAATGTTGTAATGTGCACAGAACAAGACAGGAAACTCCTGAAACACACTGGACAAACATAACCTGATAGTCGTAACTACAATTGCAGCTGCTGTTTTTTAAATGGTATGGTTCAAATCTCAATTCTTAGCACCTGAGCCCAAACCTAGCTGACATCCAAACTAAATGTGAACCAATCCAAGGCCTGGCTTTTACTGAATTTAACTGAAATTTTGCTCGAGAAAAGAACTATGCTATTGAAGTAAGACTTGGTTCGTCTACATAGATCCATGGGTTATTCATTGATGGACATATTAGTCAATGTAATTTGAATAGAATGATTTAATTGACCCAATAGTAAGAACTGAGAATGAATTTTGGAAATTATGGAGTATTATACTGCAAGATGTGAGCTGCTTCTGGGGTTTGCCTATCCATGGTAAACCAATTGTTGGCAAGGCTGATGGGGCATGGGCTGATGTGATTGACAGGTTTCTGGGGATTACGGAGAAGAACAACAAATGAAGAAGAAGAAAAGGAAAAAAGACGATGACACTACTGTGACGATCTACTCCCAGTACTCCATTATTTGGGTAAGCTTCGTGATCGCTTTAATGTGATGGTAAAAGATCCAACACGACGAGAAATTGATCGGTGCACTTGTTTTGGATATTCTTGGCTCCATTGTATTTACTGACACATCTGGAGATGGAGTGCCAGCAATGTACCTCCAATTTATGGAGAATTAGGGCAGCCAACTGAGTACAACTGGGTAGCAGCTGCACTTGCTGCATTATATCAACAATTGAGCATCGGTGCTGAGAAGAACTAGCAGAAATAGCCAGACCTTTATTGCTACTTCAGTTGTGGTCTTGGTCGCATTTGCCACTTGGTCGTCCAAAAATTGTAGTTCAGAAGACCAGTGAAGGGGAGGAGCAACAAGATGAAGGAGAAGAGGTAGATCTGGACTGTTGCCCTGTATTTGGAACAAAGTGGTGCGTGGCACATGAATATCATGTCCCAAAACAATGCCAGTATAATTTTTTTACTCTGATGTATAACAATTTTTTTTGTTATGACTAATCTTTTAACATGCAAAATGTGAACTATGTAGGTACCGAATATTATCGCAACCAAATTGATTTTATTCGCGAAGGTACGGTCGCCTGGCAGCTGTGTGATGAGAATATGGAGCAGATGCCTATCCAAGTTCTGAATGATCGTGCTTGGTGGTTTGCTAAAGTACCACTTATCCATTTTTGGATTGTAGAGTTCCACTATCCACATAGGGTGATGCGTCAATTAGGACGAAAACAAAACCTCCCACCTCATCTCCCGTGCAACAAATAAGAGCTCCGGAAACTGCACAAAATCAAGCATATAGGACAGAAACCACGCAATTGGGAGGAAGTCCATTCCAAGTATGTAAAACAATATAATGATGTGGAGGCTAGAATGGTCCAAGAGGATCATCCCTTTGATCTAGCTAGCTTACCAGAGTATAGATGTTGGTTCCAGCAGCATGATATGTACACAGTTTTCTACGACTCTCAGTGCTTGGGAGGCCTTGATAAACTCATTCCATATCCACATGACAGCATCGAATGGACTGGCTACATGCCTAGTGGTCCGCCACTGGCACATATTGTAAGATCTTCGAATTCTCATTGTATTTTTTTTATAATCCGAGAACAAACTTGTGATGCTCATATTTCTCTTGTGAAATTTAGGGCTTACACGAGATAAAAAATTCCGCATGGGAGATCAATTGTGCTGTTACCAGTGAACACAAGATAGGCAAATCTATGCGTAGGGCATGTGTGGGAAATTTGATGGATCTCAACTTGGAGCCTAAGTTGCAAAACATGCTCACTGAGGCTGGATTGCCTGCCAAGATCGAAGATATTCCATCTGAGGACGATATTTCAGCTATTGCTCACACACCGAGCCCCCCGAAAGAAACCACCTCTGATGTATATGATGATTGGATATACTCGAGGAGAGGTTTTATAACATATCCTCAATCTAGTAAGGCAATGGGAAATGGAGTATCCAGAACACAAGATACAAGGCAAGTGACCCAGAATACCATCAATGATCAGGTAGAACTTTCACAGCTTGTTTACACACAATTTCTAAGGTGTTGTCATCTAATCTAATTATATGTGATGACAGGACGCGTCAGATCGAGATAACACATCCACAATTGATTCAAGATCAGTACGAGTAGTTGATTGGAATAATGTGCCTGCTTGATCTACAGAATATATAGTGTCAATCTTGTCCCCGAACTTTTTGTACTATGCCTCTGAAGGGTGAACAAACGTTGTACGGCCAAGACGCAACGCCTATGTGCTCACGACGATCGAAGCCGTCGACATTGTCGCCGTCTCGTGCTCGTCGCGGCACCAGGGACTAATCCATTAATGGCGAGCACTGAGCAGAGCACGCATGTTCGCGTCAAGACTGCTAGCTAGCCTAGGAGGGCGCTTAATTGAGTACTAGCTAGTAGATGCTGGCGGCGTCGATCGACGCCGACGGCGACATCACCTCCCTGTTTGCGCTGCCATTTTTGTTCATGGTAGATATTGGGAAGGGCATGCCATAGTGACCAGTGAGTGGCTGATATTGATTGCTCGGTTGGTTTCACAGGAGAAGGGTGGCCGTAGAACCAACCTAGTGTGCAAAAGAAATATCATTGGCTGCCAGCTCTAAAGAAGATGATCCGCGAGCTGATACATCCAGACTCAGAGCCTAGCTCGATCATACACCTATACTTGAAGATCGAGGGTGAAGCAGATGCGCGCACGCGTGGAACCTACTGTTCTGCCCGGATGTTTTACCATGCGAGAGATGAGTAAAACTGCAACATGTGCGGTGAGCAAAACTGCAATATGGATGAAGCGGTTGTAATGCACAACTCAACTTCCCCTCCTCGATCATCGTAGCTAGCGTGTTTATATTTGAAGAGTGTCTATTTCTTATAACTATTTCTAAGTCAATGATTCTAAACGTCGATTCTTGATCTAATGGTTATTGGGGTAGTTGCACATTTTAGAAATCATGTGTAACTTAAGGTCTAGAGATATACAACTGAGCAGATTTGAATAGTTACACATTTTCTATACCTAAGTTGCACAAAAAAGTGTGCAACTTGAGTTGACTTGAGAAATAGCAATCTCGTTATATTTGAGTCGGGCTGTATCGGCGCCTTGCGTACGTGTCTAGCTAGTGGTAACAAGCCCAAATCTCAAAAAGCGGCACACGTACTACATAGTACGTACTCATCTATTATATATTATGCACTTAGGGCAACATAACCGACTCTTTATATAGACACGTAGATTTTTAGTTTGTTACTGACATAAAGATAAGAAAATAAAATTAATTGTTGACAAAGAACCAAATAAAAACTGTGGAGACTGCTTTAATGTCTTCTATACGCTCTGGTCTCTTGGTGAATCTCTAAATCTGTGCAAGATACAACTCAAGAGATAACCCAAGTTGCTTTAAGTTTACTCAACATGACATAGGGTATAACAGATACACTACTACAGAAAGAGTCATATAAAACATCTAACTACAGGCGATTCACTAAAAACCGTTTATAATAAGACTAATCATAGGTAGCTTTTATGAAAATACATATTGCAGACGGTTTCTGTTAAAAAAATCGTCGTGATAACAAGCCTATCACAGACCATTTAAAAAATATGTCTGTAATTTACATCAAGAATGGTTCTTTTAGAAAATCTTTTGTGATAATAAAGTCTATCACAGGTAGTTTTCAAAAAAAAACCGCCTGTGATCATAAGCCAGCGGGTTCTTTTTGGAAAACTGCCCCCGACTCTTGGGCCAGCTTATGATTGACAGATTGACCTCTCCTATGCACTTAACCCCCTGAAACCCTATACCTACCTTGCGCTACCTGCACTTGATCTCCCTTCTCAAATCTCCATTCCTGTTGATCCCCTCCTCCTCCCCACTCACTCGTCCCGTCCCCTCCACCCTCCCTCTTCTTCCTCTCCGGCCCATGCCATCACTGGTGTTGCATCTTCATGCCACAAGGCACGTCGCGCCGCATCTCCACACAAACAGGCTGGAGATCACCGAATCTGGCCATGGTGACGGCTCCGGCCACGTCCTCGTCTCCGGTAGCCCTTGGCTTCATCACCAGCAAGTGCAGGTGGCCGCCCCTAGATCTGGTGTCCCCGCCACTACACCTAGTGGCCCCGACGCTCACGGCCACTAGATCTAGTGGCCTCGGACAAGCGGTGTCAAAGCTGCAGGGACATTTGCGGTGGCCATGGAGTGGTGGAGGCAATGAGTTGAGGATGCGGCAGCCTTTGCCGTTGCCGAAGGTAGAGCAGGAGCAGGAGCACTGCACCGCAAGCGCACCGAGCGCTGGATTCGGTTGCCAAGTACTGATTTTTATTATTTTCTATAATTCCTCAATACAGGCGGTTCTCTTTGAACCGTAAGAACTGTCCATGATCCAATTTGGTCATTATATACCTATTCTTGCAGGTGGTTCAGAAAACCGTATGTGAAGGCATTTCTGAACCGCCTATGATAAGGTTTCTATGGTAGTAATATCAACTAACTCTATCATTGTACACGTGTCCTGGTGAACTTTATCTTTCTTTTTGGGCACCAAATCATCATGATTTTTATGTTTGAAATAATTGATGTACTTCTCAATTTGCTCAACTACATTTCTTTTTGGGCACCAAATCATCATGATTTTTATTTTTGAGATAATTGATGATGTACTTCTCAATTTGCTCAATGTACAAAATTTGAAGCTCATATGCATTCTATATTAAGAGTAAGAATTCAGTCTCTGCCGTTGGGGTATCGATGCCGCCAACACCGTTGTCACATCTGTCGGCACGCTGTCCTCCCGCCCCGCCGTTTTCTTTCTTTCTTTCTTTACGAGAAAGCACACAATGCTTAATCTATTGATCAAAATAGAATGTACATGGGTAAAAAGCCCAAAGGAGCAACAACAATAAAATTGACGGATCAACTTACAACACTCCAGTTTCTTCGCTCCTGCTTTGGCTGCATAGCAGCAATTCATCCTGTAGCCACGACAGAAGCGAATCCGGCCGGCAACCCTTCCTAAAAATTCCAGCATTCCGCTCCACCCGAGCAAGATTATATCCACTGAACCCATCCACCATTCTGAAATTGTTTCACAGTTACGTTGTAATCACGGTATATGTTTTTCGGGTTACTTTGGGAAATTCTGAAACAATGATATTGTCGGCGTTATTAAAATCGAACCTGAGACTTTATTCATCAAAAATTAAAATCGAGCCGTCTGTAATATCCCCGAAGTTTAATCATATAATTGTGCATCATGGCATAGGCATGGTTCAAAAAAATTTAAATTGAAATTTGAAACTTTAAAAGGGGATTTTGAATTTGTTTGAATTTGTACAACAAATTTTAAAAGAGAAATGAAATCAGAAAAAGGAAAAAAAATAGAAACAACCCCCCCGGGATGGGGCCCATCCCCTTCTCCTCGCCCGGCCCGTTTCTCCCCCCTCATTTTCCCTCCCCGCCTGGGCTCCGGCCCAGCTTCCCTCCCCGCTCGGCCTGCCTCGCCCTCGGCCCACTCGGCCCGTGCCGCCTCCCCCGTCCTTATCTCCCTCCCCCCTCCCTCACCGCCGCCATCGAGCTACTTCGGTGGCGAGCTCCCGTGCCCTCCGCGACCACCTCCTGCCTCGGCCGCGCCACCCTCCTCCCCTTATAAACCCCCCCGGTCGTCCCGCCGCCTCTCGCCTCTCTCTCCTTTCTCTCCTCTCTCGGACACCGCCGCCCCACCTCGCCTCTGCCCGACCGGAGCTCGCCGCCCCGCCGTCGCTCGCCCTCGCCTTGCCGCCCGCCTCCGCCGTACCCGCCACCTCCTCCCCACCGCCGAGCACCCCCGCCTCCGCCCGCCTTTCCCCGTCGCCGCCCCAACCCCGCCTCGGCCCCGCCCCTCCGTCGCCGCCCAGGCCTCGCTGCCCCGCTCACCTTCGACCCAACCACCCCGCCGCCGCTCCGCCTCCCCGCCGCCGGTAAGCCTCGCCACCGTTGCCCCCCCGGGACCCCACCGCCCCGGCGGCGCCGCGCCGGGCAAACCACTGGCTGGACCGAGCCAACGGCCGGATCCCGACCGGGCGCAGTTAAGGGCATTAATGGCCCATTATTAGGACACATTTAATGCTAATCCGACCAGTTAATTGCACATTAGTGCTTAAACTATGATTAATTCTGTATTAAATACTAATGATTAGTAATTAGTGTTAATCCGATACATTAAATGCTAATGATTGATCATTAATGCTAATCTGACACATTAATGACCGTAATTAATGGTTAACAGTGTAATAAATAAACTCATTTAAATATGTCTCTATGACATGTGGGACCCACCCGATAGGAATTAAATAAAAGATTAAAGAAAATAGAAATTTATGACAAGTGGGCCCCACCTGTCATTGACTCAGTCAACTTTGACTGAAGTTGACCATGGGGCCCACATGTCAGTCTCTGAGGCTAGTATTGAATTGAGTAATAAAAATATTTATTATTTAATATTAATTTTATTTACTAAGAAAAATACAAAAAAGGTATTTAAATGATTAAATCTTAGAAAATTCATAGAAAATCTATTTTTAATCAAAAAAATGTAAATAATATATCAAAATGTTCAGAAAAATGAGATCTACTCAAATATGTCATTTTCATACATGTTGGCATGCTAGGAAAAATATAAATGGCTAAAAACTCAAATTAGGGTTTCCCGATTAGCCGGAAGTCGTCGGATCGCGATATCTCGAGCGTCCAGACTCTGATTAAATTGATTCCACTTGCATTAGTCTTCATTTTGAATCCTCTATGCCATGGCATGCATTCCATATCATGCTGATGTTTATCATTGTGATGTTTACTATTACACCCCCTTTTTTCGGTGTGTTCGTTCTTCCCGATAGAGCCGGAAGATCTCGAAGCTTTTAATCCCGAGCCGGAACAAGAATCAAGAGCCGAGCCACAACGCAAGCAACCCTTTGAATATTTTTCGATCATCCTACTATTTGCGAGTTATTAATTGTTTCCAAAACCCTATCGCATGCGTTCAACTTATATTTTATGTTAAGTGCTAGCTTTATTCCTTGCATAACTTACTTTGTCGCTCAATCAACATCACCACCACACCCCAACCTATTTAGAGTAGTATAGTTGTTGCTTCTAAGTTACTTATATAGTTAATGTTGCTTAGACATGTTTAGTCATGTAAAAGTCGTAATTTTTTGGATGGCAGCAAAACACAACACTCTAGATGGGTTAGGTGATAGGTGGGTGTTCATCGGGAAGTGACTAATGAATTTGATTAATAATGATTGGGTTTAGACAAGAGGCCATGGCTGGGAGCATGGTGGGTGTCTCTTTTTCACAAGGACCGGTTCCCGGTGTCCTTTTGAACCAAGAATTACGTACTTCTACACGGGTGGTATAATGGGCCACCCACGACTGAATAATTTATCTAGGCTTAAATCATGAGCTGCATAGTTTACCGTTCCTATTTGCTGGGTGAGTAAAAATGATGTGATGTGGTGTCTCAATATAGGTGTAAGGGTTACATACGGTCCGGGACCGGGAATGCATCACCTGCTACAACTTTTGGGACCGTGTCGGGGTACCGGCTGGACTGGTGCACACGGATTAGCCCATTAGGGCGGCTCATGCTTAAGTCGAAAACATTGTAAAGGTCGTGTTCAGTCACATTCTGTTAACACACCTCATGAAGTGTGTCTTTGGCCTAGCATTAAGAGTCGATTGATACGTGTAGGTAAAAATGTACACCCCTGCAGGGTTTGAACTATTTGAATAGCCGTGTCCGCGATTATGGACAACTTGGTAAGAATTTGCATCGAATTAGACAACTACAACGTCACTCTAAAACATGCCAACCTTAAGGTTGGGTGTTAGCGATTGCTTCCTCCCTAGTGATTGAGGAAGAATCAAGGGTTATAGTGTTCGGTGGTCTGCAATAGATTATGTATGAAAGATTCAACTCATCCCCTTTAAAAGCAATCTAGTAGTCGATTTCACTCTACTTAAAGGATATTGTCTAAAGAATAATCAGCCCGCAAAATAGTCCATAATTATCCCATTTTTGAAACATGTTGCATCTATTACTAATTTTCCATGTAAGTCTTGCGGAGTACAATTTTTCTACTCACCTTGCAGTTCTGATAATTTTTATGCAGAGAAAATCATCCCCTCAATGGATGGTTTCTATATAGAGATAGACGCCAACGATGACTAGTCGCTGGGAATCCCAGGCAGTGGTCATGCCCAGGGTTCGGCAGCATGGTTTGTTCTGCTGCCATCTTTTGGCCCTACCTTTTTGGCTTCTTGGCCATGTTAAATCTTCCGCTGTGTAATCAACTCTTCGTGTGAACTATGTTGTTAAGTTTTTAAATAACAACTAGTATTATTGCAGTTTCAGTTGTAGAGTTACTGTTGTGATACTTGTTTGCTCTCACTTGTCTCATGTGCCTTGCGTGTATGTTATTGAAGCATATGGTGCGGGTAGGTTTCAAAGTCTATATCATAGAGTTGTTAGGTTTAATCACCCCTGTGAAATGACTCTTCCACTGGGAGCTTGGGAACTATATCATCCTACTCCAGCCGAGCATTCATTTGCCGGGACGAGTTTGGGATTGATGTTCTGGCTCAGTGAGAAAAGAGTGGGAAGGTCATATCACCCTACTTAATCTGTGCATTCGTTTGCCGGAGCAAGTTCGGGGTTGACATCTCGAACTATTCGAAGCCATATCACTCCACTCCTCTTGGAATTGATACCCAAGGGTTGAGGTCGGGGTTGACGTTTCAACTTAGCGGGTGATTTCACTTAAGATTCTCTGTTCTGGATTCTGGGTCCCGACACCGTCCGACGTTAGTTTTGTTTCGAACAACTCGTCAAACGATGGTTACGTTCAAATGTAATTTGAATCAATCACAAGATAGTCATCAATCTCCGTATTAATTAAAAAGGATTGATGTCAGCTAAATCTGAATTTTAGTGCTTCCGTATGGTGTGGAATAACATGAGGTGCCCCTTCCCCTTGATTGGCTCCCTGAATCATCATCTGACGGTACATGCGACATAAAACTATGCACGCACATCCAATCTTCTGCATTTGCGACAATTTGAAGAGACTAAGGTCCGTACATTTCACACCCTGTTTTCAAACCCTGCATGTTAGCATAACCACATATGTGATTAGCATATTATAAACCCTACATGCACTCATTACCCCTAATCCCGCCACACACGCACTCTCTTAAACCAAAACCCTAATACAGAAATACCTCAAAGCAACACATGCACCATATACGCTGATGCACCCACGGCACCCTGCAACCAAGTAGTCCCAAGCCGAGGCAGAAGAGTCTCCGAGAGTTTCCATGTTCCCTCCAACCCTTGCTGCACCCCGAAACCCTAGTTCCACCTCCCGATTCCTTTACCACTATTTAAAACCAATTCCTTCCCAAACCCTAATCGTGAGACCTAACACTCCTCGGCCTTTCCAAAAATTCTGGGAAAATTTGTGGGACAACCTAATATTATTCTTAACTCAATTATAAAATAAAACTGAGAGGCCCAGTTCAAAAATATACACAAATGTAAATAATAAACTTTAGGGCAATATTGAGCGTTTAACTACAGCACACAAAAATAAGCTTCAGAAAATTTTGGTAAAATTTCACAAGGATCCTTATACAACCAGGAGCATGAATATGCAAAAACTTGAACTCCTCATGTTCAAAAATTCTCAACCGCTGGCATCAAACACCTTCACCTCAATACTTTCCTCACATAAAATCACGTGCGAACCTCAGCGAAAATAGTTCACAAGACTGGTAGGGACTCTCCACTGCTCCCTTGACACACCCAATCCCAAATAACTCACCTGCCGACACCATGAGATGTCCCTTTCAATTTAACTCTAGTACTGGGCACGCAGTGGTAGCCAACCAACGGACCTAAACACTATTGTATTCGGTGCCTAACTCCTCTATTCGCTTGGACACGTGTTCAGAAGACCGTACGACATGGTTGTGTGCGGCATGCCGATCTAGGACGACTTGTGACACCTCATGCCGCTCTGGAGCGCGCTCTGCGCTGACATTGGCATGCCACAATGTGCATCGCCGCGCTGGCCGTCGTCTCCACCGCACCGCACGGCGCCCAGCACGCCGTCCACCCTACCTACTCTCGCCACTGCCATCCCCATGCCCCTCTGTAGCCACAGCCGAGCTCTAATTATCCCGGCCAAGTCCCGTCACCGGGCATGAGGAGCAACAGCGGCCACCACCTAACCGAGCTCGCCGCCGCCTATTTAAAGGGTTGCTGAGCACCCCGACCTCCATCCAGAACGCCCCTTCCCTCTTCCCATTAGCTGAAGACGAGATCAAGCCGCCACCAAACTCTCCTCTTCAACCTAGGTTCCATTCCTCTCCTCGGTTCCGCTCCAATCTAAGCCGCTCGAGCTATCCCTGGTCTCATGGTCGTGTGAACCGAACCCAGAGTGTTCTCCTCTCCCTTGGGTTCCCCTGCCTCTTCGATTTGCAACCCACCGCCGGTAGCCCTACTGCCAAAGCACCACCACCAGCAACCTTCACCAGGCTGTCCGAGCAACCGACAGGGTGGTCGGGTCCCCACCTACCGGCCAAGGACCAAGCTTGGTAAGAAAACACCCCTGACGCGTGGGCCACAAGTGAGTGGAGGCCCACGGTTGGGTTAGGTGTCTACACCCTCGCCCCTTTTCGCCTTCCCCTCTGGAAAGCGCATTTAGCCTCTGAGGAAAGCGTAAAGTCCATTGGGAACCGTTTTATTCACTAATCAGTACCGGTTCGGCAACTGGTTCAGCCGGTTCGACCCAAACCAAACCGGTTTTCCACCATCCAGCTCCGGTTCTGGAACCCTTAGACCATTTCTAGACTTTTGATTCAAAAATATTTGAACTTTCAAAGTATTTAAGTCATAAACGATGGAGGTTAAGTCTAGGGTTAGTCTTTTCTTTATTTAAAACAACATATACTATGAAGGTGTCATCTTTTGGAGCAACCCAAAAACAAACTGCCACCCTGCCAGTTCACCCAAGTGCCCAGAATGTTCATTAGTTCATAAGGTAAATGATTTAGAAGCACAAACTTAAGGGCATGAATCCGCTAAGGACAAAGGCACCGTCATTTTATGTGACGAATACGCGTATACCCAACGTCTAAGGCATTCTTTGTGCTCATAGACTTAAGATCTAAAACCTCAGAATCCCACCACTAAGTTAAGCCCTTATATACTCACCCTATCCTCCGTCAAATTGTGCCCAGTCTTTCCAAAATCCTAAACCCTAACTCGACCAAAACCTATATTACCCCACCTTGCTAACATCATCCCCTCTTTTGAACATGCATTAAGTGTGGATTTATTGGAGTTGTTTTAGATTGCTTCTCATTCGCTGATTTTCCGACGTGTAGTTGACAGAGTGAGGTACGTACGTCAGGAGGACCCGAAATCACCCCCACGACAGGAACAAGAGCAAGAACAGCCAGGCAAGCATTCCCACTTTGATCATGTTGAATCCCATATGTGAGAAATTAATTACTTTGTTTGCGAAACATGCATGCTATGTGGATATCAACGATATTTTATGTAGACCTAGTTATACCCTATGGATGCATATGACTTAGGTCTGAATATCCGATTCCTTGTAACCCTAGGTATATTAGTCGGTTGTTCTGCGACCGACAAAAGTATTAAGACTATGGGCATTAGCCATGCTTAGACCTACTATAGTCAAAAACTAAATTTTTGTTCGAATTACACAAACCCCTTTGGAACATGGGAAATAAAACCCTCAAATAGCATGTGTTATCCAAGGTGGAATTTGAAGAAAATATTTGTCAAAACCCCAAATAAAACTGGAGATGATTTTGATTCGGGTGAGAATGCTAAAGGTAGCTCGGGGGTGTAGAGTACCTGATGGTGGCATGGTCGTCGAGAACGAAAATGGAGTCTTGCTCGAATCAATTAAGGACCAAGCCTAAGTGCCGCTAAACCAGTTCCTCACCGTACGTCCACATGTCCTTTATGGGAAGGACTTGGCTTGGTACCCCGGCAAGTACTAGAGTATGGACCCGTGGGAAGTAGGAAGTATGTGACTAGGTGGTTAAAGTCCTAGAGATCCACCAGCGCTGGGCGTTTGGGTGTTGATGCGACACAAAGATGGGGAGTTCCATTTTTAGTCCAGGACGTAAAAGTTAGGTTACCCACCTAGCGGGTCCAGCTCTAGTATGGAAGAGGGCGAAGGTCTCGTTGTAATAACCCTGCCGATACATCTCGTGAAGTGTATCCGTTAGCACTCGGCAACAAGGGGGACTTACATCTTGTGGGTAAAGCCGTACAACCTCTGCAGAGTGTTAAAAACTATTCGAATAGCCGCGTCCTCGGTCATGGACATGAACTGGCAAGGCCACACACTGGTTAGACTGAGTTTTGATTGTGAAAACCTGAAAAGGGGATTAAGAACGTGGGCATGATGTGTCCATAGGGTGCAATTTACGCTACACGGCTGGTAGCAAGGAATTGTAGGAAAAGAAGGCTGGCCGTACTATCCGGGATAGCACGAGCTGAGCATTGAGTTAAGCAGAGGCTAGCTGTACTACCCGGGGTAGTACGGGCTGAGCACTATCAATGGATATGAGGAAAGGAGGTAGCTGGGCCTACCTCAAGAGAAGTTGTGTTACTTTGAATTGCTCTGGTTTACAAAACTGTTTTGGAATCTACTATTCTCGTATTTAAATTGAAAATTTACATTTCCGCATAACAAGCAACATAGGATAGAGCTGTTCCTTTGACACATACCCTGCATACTATATTGACGTATATTTTCTCCTGTGGGGATTGCTTGCGAGTACATTCAATGTACTCACCTGGATTGTTGATATGGCCAGATGAAGAAGAGATCATCTCCGACGACGATGACAGTGACTACGAGGGCTAGGGCATTTTCCCCAGTCAGTTGCCTGTTGGGTTCGGCATATTGATGGGCTATCTATCGCACTTTCCATTTTCGCTGCCGTTTTAATTCGGCCAATAGGCCCGTTGTATGAATCAAGACCATAATGGCTATTCTGTAATAAAAGAACTCGGTATTATATGACAACGTTATCAAGTTCTGTGTGTAATGGTTACTGATCATGGGACCAGTACAGGAAACACAGGAAAGCATCCGGCTTAAAAACCGGGTACGCCACAGTACATAAGTGTACTTTACATACAGTATTTTCCATTATCCACTGATAAATGGTAATGGACACATGTTTACCAAGAAGAAGTGAATAAAGGTACTCTATATTTAATTTTGTGTCTCCCATGATCCCTTTTAGACGATAAACACGTTAAGAGTTTGTTCGAAAAGCATGTCACATGGTCTAAAAACGTGTCTCTTGCGTGTTTGTTCTAGATTGGACAGTTAGCTTCTGGGCCTGATGATATCAGCATTTTAAAATTGACTCCAAGACTTTAAAAAGTCAATTGTCTCAAACCATGTGTCTAAATTATAGATCTATTTTCACAGTGATGTTTGTCTCGACGAGATCTTCAAAACTAGATCCCAATTGAATATATTTAGAGAAAGCCCACTTTTTTCTCCTAAAATTTTGGCTCGTCTCACTTTTCCCTCCATACTATTTTTTGGCCTCACTTAACCCTCTAAACCATTTGAATTAGGAGCATTTTACTCTTAGCCGGTTTCTTGAAGGATAAATCACACCAAGAAGTTTTTAAAAAACTGAAAAAAAATTCATAAATCTAGGTTTTCAGGTGAAGTATATACGTGTAAATTTTGGTTAAAAAATAAGACAATTTGTAACATGTGCGGAAAAAACAAATTTATACAGCAAAAAAATTTCATAGGTTGCAAATGGTCACATTTGTTAATAAAAAATTACATGTATGTACTTCACCCCACTACCTACATGCATAGATTTTTTTTAGATTTTTCAAAACTTCTGAATATGATTTTGTTCTTCCAGAAACTGATCAAGCGGTAAAAGTGCTCTCAATTCAAATAATTTAGGGGTTTAAGTGGGCCTAAAATTAGTTTAGGGGAGAAAGTGAGCCTAGCCGGTAGTTTAGGAGAGGAAAGTGGACTTTTTCCAATATGTTGAATTTATTTTGTATACTACATCATATAATATTATCTACTGAATTATTTTGATGATTTTTCTTGTGATTTCGTGTGGTGCTACAATTGTATTGCATAGTTTTACTTATTGTAACAAAATTGTTGTTATTCTCTACTGTGTCTACTATTTATCTACCATATTTTGATTGTTCTCTACCGTATGTTTTTATCTACTATATTTTTTGTCAGTTGTGTACTGTAATTGTTGACAATTGTCTACTGCATTTCTCAGAAGTTGTGTACTGCATATGTAGATTTTTTTTATAGTCTATTGCATCATTTTTTATCTAGGATTTCTATATGTTTTCTCCCATTTGCTTGCAAAGATATTTGTGGAGATAAAAGTAGAAAACTGATGAAAGAAAACTTGAAGAATGGTGAAATCCCCGATGAAAAAATAGATGAAAAATATAAAAAATAGAAAATGTTGCAAAACGATGTTAAAATAAACATAAACAAAGAAACTATTAATAGTGGTTTTTTTTACTACTAGTAGCGGTCTTAAGGGGTGTTTATCCAGTTTCTATAAAGTAAATGTTTAGCCATCATACTAGTGGAGAAATAATGAGAGAAACTGATGCGGGCATCACCATGAACAACACCACTTTACGTTCAAACCCACCTCCACTTGTTGGGCCAAAAACACCACTTTATGTTCAAACCCAACACGCACAACCAGCAAACTTCTGCGTGCGTGCATGGACGAAGCGATTGCACCACTGCTCCACTCCTACCTTCTCCTCCTCATCCCCTTCGTCGTCCTCCTACTACTCCATCTCCGGCGCGGCCACCAGGTTACGGCGCCAAACGGAGCCACTGGCGGCAACCACTGCCCGCACTCAAACCCCGTCCTCGGCAACCTCGTCGCCTTCCTTCGTCGCCTTCCTTCGCAATGGCCACTGCTTCCTCGACTGGACCACGGACCTTGCCGCCGCCCCGGCCTCCACCATGCAGGTGCACGGCCCGCTCGGCCTCGGCTACTGCGACGTCACCACCTCTAACTCGGACGTCGCCGACCACATCTTGCGCGCCAACTTCCCAAACTACGTCAAGGGCGTGCGCATCCGGGCCGCGTACGCCGACCTCCTCGGTGACCTTCTCTTCCTCGCCAACGGCCGCCTCTGGAGCCTGCAGCGCAAGCTCGCGTCTTACTCCTCCTCCCAGCTGCTCTGCAGCTTCTCCGGGCGCGTCCTCCGGGACCACCTCCACCGCCGCCTGCTACCCTTCCTCTCCGCCAGCGTGCTCGACCTGCAGGAGGTGCTCAGGTGCTTCACCTTCGACAACATATGCAGCGTCGCGTTCGGCGCGGGCAGCTCGTCGGCGCTACTGGAGCTGGAAGCGGGTGATCGCCGGCACGAGGCCTTCTTCGCCGCGTTCGATCATGCCGTCGAGATCTCCTCGGGCGCATATTGCACCCGATGACCCTGGTGTGGAGGGCGATGAAGCTCCTCGACGTTGGCAGCGAGCGGCTGCTCAGCCGGGCGATCGGCGTCGTCGACGAGTACGTGACGACGATACGGGAGTCGAAGCAACAGCACGGGAATATCGAGGAGGAACAACCGGACTTGCTGTCGCGCTTCACGGCAGCAATGGAGGAAGACGAAGCCAACGAGCTCGGCGTGACTTTCGACTTGCCGGAGGCGAAGCGCCGGTTCCTGCAGGACATCGTCGTCACCTTCGTCCTCGCCGGGAGGACATCACGTCCTTGGCTCTCACGTGGCTCTTTTGGTTCCTCGTCGACAACCAGCGCGGCGAGCGGCGCGTCTACGAGGAGGTCACGTCGTCACTGCCGGCCGGAGACGGCGACTCGACGCCAGCGATGCCGACGGGTACGAGGAGCTGAAAGGGATGCACTACCTGCACGCGGCGATCACCGAGACGATGCGGCTGTACCCGCCGGTGCCCGTCGACTCACGCGTGGCCGCCGCCGCCACCGACGTGCTGCCCAACCGCACGGTCTTGCGCGCCGGGTGGTTCGCCGACTACTCGGCGTACGCGATGGGGAGGATGACGAGGCTGTGGGGCGACGACTGCCACGCGTTCCGTCCGGAGCGGTGGCTCGACGAGCGTGGCGGTGGATGCGGCATGGTACCCGGTGCTCCACGCGGGGCCGCGTGCGTGCCTCTTGGAAGGAGATGTCGTGCCTGCAGATGAAGCCAGTTGCGGCCGCCGTGGTCAGGAGGTTCGCCGTGGAGGTGGTGCTAGCCGCGAGCGTGGACGCACCGCCAGAGCACAAGATGGCGGTGACACTGAAGATGCAGAGCGGGCTCCGCGTGCGTCTCAGCTGGACGGCCGATGCGGGTCATCATGCCGTTGGCACGGACACATCAAGCCAAAGCCAAGCGTAGCTTTAAGGCCTATTTGGTTGGGCTGTAACTATTGACAAGACTGCTGTTGATGGTTACTTGAAAAAACTAATGTGGTTATGGAAAAGAGAACATATGGATTTAGATTGATCTAAACCATCTACAGTATTTTGGAAAATGAACACTTAAACTTCAGCACATTACAAAAAGCTTCAACACATTCAAAACAACTAAATTTACCCTGCAAAACTTACAATACTGTTGGCAAAAACTACTGAAAAATGAGATGTTTGATTAGGCTATAGTTTTTTTCAGTGAAAAGTCCAACCAAACTGAGCCTTAATGAACATACGTTCAACCAAGATTACAAGCGAATTTGTGATCGCACGAACAACGCTGTATGACATTCTATCCAAATATCTGCAGGCCACGAGGCCTTACTTGCAAGAATGGACAAATTTAACCGAGGATTACAACTTGCAAACAATCAACATCACAACTAAATAGGTAACACAAATGTCCGTGGTACATCTAAATGACAATACAAATGACCTTCCAAAACCTACACAGGGAAATGCCCATACGTAGCAGCAAATCGAGAGAAAAATATACACATATGGACAATCACAAAACAAGCTAGAGGATATTAGGACCTTGCAAGCAGTATAACTCAGTCCATGTACAAACGAAAGAATGACCTATAAAAATCGCATAACCAACTGCCCAAGCCACCAGTAACCGTCCACAGAAAATGACCAACGATGGGGCAGATGCACACTCATGATCATGGCAATCAATCATGAGGAGATAAAACAAGGACGTACAATCTCATTTTGCAGCAGAACAAGAAACGGTCGTTTGTTCAGGAGCCACCCTTCAGAAAAGATCAGCTTTTCGTTTCTGTAACTCTTGCTTCCATCCTGGCTGTTGGTAGAATGCGTCCTTGGTGATGCCAAAAACAGTCTGGAACTCACTCTCGGATAAGTATGCCTAAAGAAGCAACAGCCAAAAACATCAGCAATTCAGCAGCAACCAAGAGGCTTAGCCCAATCGTAGAACATGCATAGAACCAGCAAATAACTCTAACAAAGTATGTTCACCATTTCACCAACAAATTGCTTTAGAACAAGAATAACTAGGTACATCCAGACTCCACATATGAAAAGCGTTCTTGAGAACAAACCTCTCTGCATTTGTAGTCTATCCCACGAACAGGGTCGGTAGATTTGGATATCAAGCGGTCATAGCTAAATGTTACTTCACCAACATGCTCAGTTGTTTGTTCCTCTGGCGCCTTAGGCTCTGCTCCATCACCCTCAGATGGCACCTCATCTACTACCGCATCTTTCTCTGACTGAAATTCAGAAGACTCCCCAGCTTCAGAGTGAGGAGATGCCTCAGAGGGAGTTATTACAATGCTCTCCACATCTGCAATAATTAAAGGTGTTAAACTTTGAGAGTTGGATATATCATATACCAGAAGTCTGTAAGGGTCCACTTCATCTCTGATTTTTTCCTATTAATCAGGCGAACATAGTGGAGCTACCCCATAATATATACCAATAATTAAAAATACAACACAGCAGACATGCATCCAATGTTCGAAGGCTATTTGCAGACAGATGGACACAATCATCTTGAAGTCTTGATGGAACATTTTTGCAGAAGCAAGAAAGACAAAACAGAGAATCCAAAAGTCGTTATGCTAGCAGATGAATAATTTCCAGACCACTCCTCGCTTTTGTCATTATTGTTCTCTAAAAAGATGAAAACTGAATAAGAAAGAAAGTACAGCTATACCAGTCTTTTCTGCTGCTGTGCTTGTCTTGCTAGCTCGGAGATTATCAGATGATCCAGACTGCTCAGCAGTCAGCACAGAGGATAGTGCAGCAACTGCAGCTGCTCTTTGTGAACCTTGACCTGAACGGGATGGAGGTGGGGTTGGGGTTTTTGTTTTTGCGGATGGATTAAATGCATTGGATAAGGCAGCCAGTGCTGAGGCACGCTGAGTGGGCCCAGCATCACCCGAGCTTTGAGGCCTATCGTTAGCCTGAAAAGGGATTGAGTAGTTTTGTCACATCACTGGTAATATTTTGGTAGAGAAATATTGAACATTTACCTGTTTATGCTGGGAAGATGGATTGAATGCAGATGATAGAGCAGCTAATGCAGATGCCCTTTGAGTGGGTCCACCATTACAAGAGCTCTTAGATGTGTTCTGCAAAGTGGTTATGATGTAAATATTGTGCTAATGAAATCTCTATAATTTGCATTTCCAGTGAACTCATGGAATTTGTCTCATGTCCTACAACATGATTAATTGCCTAAATACTGGATTCACTGACTTCATTCTGTAAAAGCATATTAGCGATACTACTTGTTAACATCCAAGCATTGCAGCGATGCTACTTCAAGTAAAACAAACGTATATACTTAGCTACTTTTGTATCTTCAAGAACTTAAACAACAAAATACCTCCGAGCGTAATCCAAAAAGAAGTGAAAGTTTCTTTTGGAATGAATTTCCATGAACCTGTACAAAGCAAGAAACTTATTACCAGCCCGTAACAGGTGCTAATGGAAACAACAACATGAATAGCATAAGCAAGTGTAAGGGAACATGGAGAAATATAATGAAGACTGATCTCAGAAGTAAATGAAACCACAACCATGCAGTAGATTTCCACATTTATTAACTTGCAAAACATAACATCACTATAAACTAATGATACACAAAACCACACAAAGAAGATACAGCAGTAAAAGATATCCAAGAGCATACCACAGATTTTGTGTTATCCCAAGAGAAGTATGTCTTGAAGAAGCATGGCTCGTTCCCTTCAGAGACTTTATAAAGTGGTACATATGGGGAAAGATCTTCAATAGACATCGCATGCTCTATGTATTTCTGGAGTAAACAGCAATCATCACGCATTGCATAATTGTGACACAACAGCAAACTAGAACAGCAAGGTCAAAGCTTAAGGTCACCTGGCCAATATCGATTGCCTTAAGTTTCTCTTTTGATTCCACGCACTGACCAATCCAAATAAAGACCTCACCGTGTGTGTCAAGAATCATCATGTCTTCAGTCAACAAATCATCTTGGGAAAAGTTGAAGATCTCAGTAACCTGCCGAAGCTCATAGAAATCACATATCCTGAATTGCTATAAGCAAGTCTAGTTTTAGGGAAATCAAGGGTAAGAGGACTACCTCCAGTCTTCCTGATCAATGGTGAATTGGTGACCATGTTACCATGAACGAAATCAAAGCAACAAAAGTATAATTAGGCCAAAGACTTGTAAAATATAGAAACTGTGACAGAATGGGAGGAAAGAGCTGAAAGTAAGAAATTTACAACAACTAACCTTTCCTAAATGAGAAGGCATACAAATGAGGCTCTCTAACAATAGTATCCTGTGTGGCATTTTTGTTTGTATAGCTCTGTTTTCCATCAAGAGCAAACCAGAAAGCAGAACTCTCTGTTCCCTCCTTGCAATGTTTCACTGCCACACCAGGCTGTAAGATTGGATACAGAAATCTTAGCAAGGGGGTAGTTGGGAAAGCCAGTGCTTCATGAAGCTTTTGGAAGTTTTCAATTGCTTCATAACAAACAGTTCTGGGACAACCCCGCAACAATCCATAACCATGTTTATACAGTTCCACGTGATATTTCTAAAAATTGTGCAGTTTCATAATGACTTGAATAGAATAATTCCATGAGCACACCGTGACTCCATGACCATCCATCAAGCTACAGGGAAGTAGTGAACAGCCATCTCTACTGAAATATCTAATTTCTTTCATAAATAACCAGGGCATGTAACAGGAATGATCGTGCCATCCAGTAAAGACTTGAATTAAATTTACATATATGCCACTGCAGAGTGGCCATATTTGAAATGTGCCACTGAAAAGTTCCCTCTTCGTGATATGCCACTACAGAGTGGCTGATTTTAGAGATATGCCATTATGGACAGGACGCTGGAGCTCAGGGATGGGCTGAGGTGGCAAACAGGTGGAAAGGGCGAGTCCGGTGAAGTCCTGCGATGGTGCTCCACGGGTTGGCGGGATGGCTGAGGTGGCACAAAAAAGGGAGGAGGAAAGGGGAACTCGATGATTTTGGCGCAAGGACCAAAGGTCAACTGCAACGGCGGAGCAGCAAGGAGATGTGGTGCAAGGGGGTTCAGCCACGACAACGAGGTGAGTCTGGTGTTTCCCCAACAGTTTCAAGTGGTGAAACCAACAGAGGGTGATTCAGCACAATGATGGTGGAAGACTGGATAAAGACACAACGCTGATCGAGAATTCCATGTTTTGGTCGAATTTAAAGTGGCATATATCTAAATTTCACTCATTCAAAAAGGTTTGGTCGAATTTAAACCTGATAAAATTGTACAGATATTTTTCCAGTTTTCAGTGGTTGTTGGCAAAAGCCAGCAATTAGTACTACTACTAGTGCTGAACTGTTGATCAATTTCATCGAACATGTAAGATACATCAGGAAATTAAAGAAAAGATGGACAAAAGAGTTATAGCCAACAATAAGTTGCTAATGGACAAATTAGCCATGGACATTGTTATAGACTTAACACAGGCCACCAGAATTATAGTGTACCTATTTGGGCCAGTATACTGCACTTTTTCACTAATTGTATAATAGCTTTATTTCAGTTAGTACTGACATTGTTATAGACTTAACACAGGCCACCAGAATGGTGAACTCCAATCTTCATATGTCAACATTATAACTAGTTTTCATTCAAATCAGCATGTAAGCTCGCATTGTTTGCTACGAGTTAACTTCTGAGCGTCAGTAATAGTTTTTCAGCAACATGACATCATATATGTGGTGGTAACTCGCATCTGCAAGTTGGACAGGTGAATCTGTAATTCAACAAACTCAGCAACAGAAAATGTAATAACTCATGTCACATTATAAAGACTTCTGTAAAAGGTGGATAGAAATTTGAAATGATGTTCTTAGATCTGTTTAAATGTGGCCACATACCTTCAAGAACTCAGAAACTTTCGCTGCCCATTGCTGTTGCTCATAAGTGCTAGAATTGCCATGCCATGTAAACATTGCATTTCCAGATTGCAGTACAAAACAGTCTGTGGAGCTTAAAGATGTAGCTAGCTGTAAAATAATGACTGATTAGTTCAAGGGAGAAATAACAGAATTTTTGTACAATATCATGAAGATTTCACAAGGACTCTGTACAACATCAGAGGTTACTTTTGTCCTTAGAAAAGTCAACTTTTGAAAGAAAAAAACGTCGGTACCTCCAAATTCCAAAAATCTCAATTATGCAATTCAATAAAAAAAGGTACATCCTCATTCTAGATATCAACAAGAATAACAGGGAGGTAGGTGATACCGCGTCAACTTGAAGCGTTTTATTGTTGTGGATTGCTGTTCCAGATACTCGAAATAGAGCTATGCCTTCAGGAGAGTAAGTTCCACTGCCCATGCCTTTTTCTTCAGTGATCTTCTTGTATCCGGAACCGATTCCACCCTGCATGATTTGTAAAAGAAAATACTTAGCTTATATTTTTTAGATCATTGAACTATGCACTCCTTCCAGAATAACAACATCAAAAGGAAGCAACCACTCAGGTGGCGGGCAATTGTCAAAAAGGATAAATTCAGCAACAGTCGAACCTTCAAGATAACCATGGGCTGGAAAAGAGCAACAAATTGCGGTGGTTCCTTCCCTTGATAAATACGACCCTACAATACCACTACTAACAAATCAAACTCTTCTCTTATGAACAAATATTGTAGGCACTTATGAAATAAAATGCAGCACCAGAACAGGCCTTCCTTTCAGTGAATTCCACATTGTATTGGCTAATTCAACTGCCATCACTTGATCATCCTGCATAAAATACACCAAAAAGGTAAACATAGATCCCAGCCAAGTCTTGTAAGTGTATAATGAGTAATGTTGATGTACAAAATCCGAAAAAACAGAGATCAATCCGAAAAAACAGAGATCATCTAACTCCTTAAGAACCCATACCATGAGTTTATACCTGCAAATCTATACTAATATAAAAAGCATAAGTCCAAATTTAAGCTGTATATGGAAAGATTTTGGCAGGCAGATTTGGAGCATCCTGGCCATCTATTCAGCAGATCAGACAGCAGCAATTCAAAGTTGAACCCTTCCCCCAAAACATTCAGATACTGATTGCTACAATACCTCTGTTTTATGCATGCGTCCTGATTTTTTCTGAATAACCTTCCTATCTAATCGGGCAATGTGGGTTCCATGTGTGCACTAACTAGTGAATATAAATAATTCTGCAGTAAGGCTAAGACATAGGTTTTATCTAAAAACATGCCATCATGTAAATAAATACTTGGCGTATAAAACAACAAATGCCATATCACCAAGACAGTCGTTATCAAATGGAAAATTATTATTAAAACGGAGCATCAAGAATTCGGATAATGTGGACAAAACAGTTAAGCAGTAACTTAAGTGTGGCAACATGCAACATATTATCACCGCTGTACTATCCTTCCCAATCCAGTAATTGAGATAATATTCTTCTTTCTTGTCACCCGAATGATATGTATAAAGAACGATATAACAGTCTCCACTGTAAAATTTTCCATTGTCCTCTTTTGGCAGGGCAGTCTTAGCATTTCCGTCAACACACCACACCTGAAACCGAACAACTTATTTTGTAAGGACATTTCCATTAGTGCCTTGTGTGGATACTTATATTAAACAGTGTAACTCCTAAAATAGGACATAGGATCAGCAGAACCTCGAGTTTTCCACCGCCTTCGAGCAAAGGAGGAACTTCCTCATTTACTGGAGTGCTGCTTTTGGCAGTTCCCTTTACATCGACACCTTGTTGCTTCAATAAAGCTAGAAGAAACACCAAAGATCATCAGCAATAATCAAAGGCGAATTTTTGTTATCCCATTAGTTGTAAGTTTGCAACTGAATGAACTACCTGCAACTTTTCCCCGCGCATCTTCTGCGCCTGAGCTCCCTGCTGCATTACCTGCTGGCCATGATTCAAATTTTGACTTGAATGTATGACTCTCATAACCTTGAATCACTTGAGTCACTCTTGTTGTCTTTGGCCTTTTCTGATTAATGATGAATTCCTACAAGACGCAAAACCATGGCAGCATTGCAAATCTGAAACGGCAATAAAAACATAAAAAAGAAGAGACTGTTTGAGAGTTCACCTCAACTGCTTTGGTGGCAGCTTTTCTATCCTCCAGTTGTGTTACCCGACCAACCCATAAAAACGTTTCAGCCCCACAGTCAAGTAAGAAACATCTTGTGTTCTCAAGGACTGCTTTTGTAAGAGCCATGTCTTCCAACTTTAATTGACCATCATTGATACTGCAAGGAAAACAATTGACAATGTAAACAGTAAAATACAGCAGAGAACAGAAAGAACCTAAAGCAAGAGAAAATCTTTAGGATCATATTAAACCCTGTTATGACCTGGGGATTGGGGCGTGGAGAGGAATGCGACAACTAGGGCAGGGAGGAGAGGGAGGAGACAAAGAGAAATTAGGGTTAACTTCTCGTCTGCTTTATTCAATAGCTGATGCTTCCTTATATAGATGGAGGCATCCAAACCAATCTAATCCTTGAGGGATACAATCTCTAAGTTTTGGTAACTAATATTAATTAAAAAGAGATCTTCTAACTTGAGGAACAAGTCCCCCTTGAACCTCGGCTGGCTCGGTGCGCGCCTAAGGGCGTCCCCGCCGCTTATACTGCTATCCCAACATAATATCTCTCCCCCCTCGACAAACAGCTCGTCCTCAAGATGGAAGGAAGGGTGGCACTCTTGAAAACTGGCGAGGTCCTCCTACGAGGCATCAGCTACAGACATGCCCTTCCACTGAATGAGAACTTTCCAAGTATCTCGCGCATGCTGGGCACGAATGGCTTTGACTGGAGATGGCACGACCTTGCAGTGGGGGAGGGCTGGAAGCGGAGGTGGCATGTCATATGGTATGAGGAACCCGACATGGAAGACGTTGTGGATGCAGGGGTAGGCGACGTCATTGACCTTGGCGGTGATGGGGCACCGCCCATGGTAGGGGGACCCAGTTTGCCTTTAGCGGTGCCAGGAAGGGAGCTCACAGCGCGGTGATGGAGACGGAGCCAGACCCAAGCGCCTACGTCAAAGTGAAGCTCGCGATGGTGGCCATCATAGTGAGTCTTGGCGTACTCTTCAACTTGGAGGAGACGAGCATGATTGTTGGCAAGGAAGAGATGGAAGTCTAGAAGTTCGGTATCGACGGCCAAGGTACACGCCGCACCCGGGCTAATAGACAAGTAGAGCAAGGGTGCCCTGACAATATACCACGCGAAATGGCGTCGTCTTGAGCGCCAAATGGAACGAAGAGTTATAGCAAAACTCTACCATCGCAGATACATAGTGATATTCTTGTTCACAACCTCAGACTGACCAACGGTCTAGGGACAAAATGCGGTGCTGATCTGAAGAGAGGTACCACACAATGCAAAGGGATCCTTCTACAAATTAGAGGTGAACACGGAGTCGTGATCGGAGATAATGGAGACTAGAATCCCGTGGAGCCAGACAATGTCGTTGAAGAAAGCACGGGCGATGGACGCTGCTGAGTACAGATGTGCTAGGGGAATAAAATGTGCGTACTTGGAGAAGCGATCGACGACCGTCAAAATGACCAACTTACCACCCACCTTGGCCAGGCCCTCCACGAAGTCCATAGAGATGTCAACGCAAATGCTAGAGGGTACCTCCAACGGGCGCAACAATCCAACCGGGTGGAGATTCTCGGTTTTGTTGCGTTGATAGTACTACAAGCGTGGACATACGCAGAGACGACTTGGCAATCGTGAGGAACGTGGAAGTCACGGCGAGGATGATGTGCTGTCTTCTGGATCCCCTCATGAGCGTCATCATGAGCGGCGGCCAATACAGTCGACACAAAATTCGAACCTGCTAAAAGGTGGGCGCAATGGTCATGGGATACCACGCTGTCCACCAGTCTCCACAGGGGCCCCAGCTCGTCGGCCAAGATGCGTGTGTGGATGGTGGTAATTCGGGGTCGATGGAGGCCGCCTGTCAGAGGTCGTCGAAGACATCACAGCGAGAAAGAGCATCCGCCACCACATTCTGCTTGCTTGGCTTGAATTCAACTGTAAAATCAAAACCAAAAAGCTTGCTCACCCATTGATGTTGCGGAATTGTGGACAGCTGCTGGTCGAGCAGGAACTTGAGCGTACTAGTCAGTGCAGATGATGAAGGAGCATCCCCAGACATACGATCGCCAATACCGCACAACCTGGAAGAGGCCAATGAGCTCCCATTCATATGCCGCTAGATTTCGATGACGATTAGCGATGGGACGGTAAAAAAAAGCAATTGGTCCCATGCCCTAGTGGAGAACAGCACCAAACCCGAAGCTAGAGGCGTCGCACTTGATGATGAATGGCATTGAAAACTCCGGTAGTTAAGTATCGGGGCAGTTGTCAGAGCTGTCTTGAGCGTGGTAAAGGCTTGGTCTGCCTCCTCAAACCAAGCGAAGTCGTCTTTCCACAGAAGATGAGTCAAGGGTGCGGCGAGGGTTCCATAGTCCTGGATAAAGCAGCGATAATATCCCGCGAGACCAAGGAACTCCCGACGAGCATGAACTGACTAGGACGTGGGCCAGTCTGTCACGGCATCTACCTCGGAAGAATCCATGGCCACGCCCCCGATGGAGATGACATGGCCAAGGTAAGCGACGAAGGTTTCCCCGAAGAGGCACTTTGGCCGCTTGAGAAACTAGTGCTAGCAAAGGAGCCAGAACACCGCGTGCACAAGCCGAAGGTGGTCGGCTCAGGATGCACTGTAAATCAAAATATTATCAAAAAACACAAGGACAAAACGATGAAGGAACGGACAGAGTACATCATTCATGAGGGCTTGTAAGGTAGCCACCGCGTTGGTCATGCCGAACATCACCAAAAACTCGAATGAGCCCTCATGTGTATGGAATAAGACAACTGGTGGATGCATGCAAACTTAGTGATAGCCAAGTGGGCTCCCTTGAGCTCGTGGAGGAGTTCCTCGACCACCAGGATGGGGAATTTTTCCTTGATGGTTTTGTCATTGAGGGTGCAGTATGTGCTGCACATCTGCTAGGACCTGTCCTGCTTTCTAACAAGCAGACAGTTGCGGAGAACACCGAATTAATTCGGTGAACAAGCTGCTTGTCGAGTAGGTCGGTGCATTGCCATTTCAACTCGTCCTTCTGGAACGTGGGGTAGCAATAGGGGCGCACCAGCATCGCTTCAGTGCCGGGGTGGAGGTGGATGCAGTGTTCGTTCATGCAAGCAAGTGGAGGCCCCGTAGGCTCAGTGAAGAGGGACCCAAACTCGTCGAGGAGCTCGGCCATGAGGTCCTAGCTGGTCGCGAACAGTAGGGATGGCGCCCCTACTGGCGCTGCTTCCCTGTGCCAAACCACTTGGTGGTTGTCCCGCCAAAATACCGAGCACTACATCGAAGCCGACAAGCGAGATGGCGTAGAAGTCGAGGGAGAAGGCGTCATGGTCGACAAGGGTGGCGGTGTTGCAGCAAACGATGCGATCACCGTTAGCGATGGCAACGGAGACATCGCACGCTTGTGCGGGGTGAGGCCGATGCACCCGGTTAGCTCGGACGCCAAGGAGTTGTAGCCGGTTCAGCGAGGCCGAGGAGGGAGACGCCGCCCAGGGTGACACGTAGCTGCATTGTGCGGGAACTGTGGATGCCGTACAGGGCCAATAGGGAGATTTGAGGTTGTTCGCCAGGCTTTGAGTCGGGGTCCGACTCATCATCGTCGAAGTCCTCGGCGATCTACAACATAAATAATTTCTTACAGCGGTGACCTGGGACAAAGAGTTCGTCGCAATTGTAGCGGAGTATCTTAGCCAGGGAAAGCTTTTTGAACGGCTGTGAGCTGTTGGAGGCAATCAAAATGACAACATTGCCGGGGCCGCTGGTGGGAGCGACGGAGCCGCCACGATGGTGGTGGCGCGAGCAGAGCGACTGGAGCATGCCAAGATGGAAGCTGCAGTGACCGTTGCAAGATGTTCAGAGGAGCGAGCGATGCCCATGGCATCCTCGAGCGTCGTGGGTTTGAGGAGGACTTGGGCCTTGAGCGGCTCGCCGAGTCCATTAGCGAAGATGTCGCGTTCCTCCTCATCTGGTAAAATCCTGCAACGAGAGACGAGAGACAGGAACTGCTTCTGATAATCGGCCACCATACCCGAGCGGTGAAGTGAGATGAGTTCGCCGAACAGGTTGCTGCAAGAAGGTGGACCAAACCGGCAGGTAAGGTGGACGACGAAGTCCTCCCAGGCTAGTCGGCCGTGCTTCCACTCCATGTGGCAATACCATAGGTTGGCCAACCCCATCAAGTAGTGGGACGCAAGCCAGGTCTTCTCGCCTTCCCAAGTATGCTGGCCAAAGAAGAACTGCTCGCACCAATTGAGCCAGGGGAACGCCACCCGTTGGGAGCCAGGGCGAAACAGTGCGATGAAGCCGAGTCACCCTCGTACTTCGGAGGCCCCCTGTCCTATTGCTACGCCGCGAGGAATGTGACGGAAGCAGCGGGAGGGAGGATGCGAGGGATCACGGCAGGGGACTCTGATGTGACGGTTGGCGAGGTGTCCCCCGGGGTATTTTTTCCAGGCGCGTGATGGCCAGGCCATGCCCCTTCTACTGATCCTCCGGGCTCTGCATGCGAGCGAACTGGCTGGACACCTGCTCTGTGGTGGCCGCCAGCTTGGCGTTGGCGGCGCACAGTTCAGCGAGGAGGCGCTCGGTGAGTTGGTCGAGGGATGCGACAGTGAGGGGTGTGTTGGGATCCACGGGCATGCTCATGGTAGTAGGCGCTGCGGAGATCATCGGCTCTGGTACCAAAACTGTTATGAGTTATGACCCATGGGTCGGGGCGGTAGAGAGGGAGGCGACGGCTAGGGCAGGGAGGAGAGGAAGGAGACAAAGAAAAATTAGGGTTAACTTCTCGTCTGCTTTATTCAATAGCCAAAGCCTCCTTATTAATGGAGGCATCCAAACCAATCTAATCCTTAAGGCACACAATCTCTAATTTTTGGTTACTAACATTAACTAAAAGGAAATCTTCTAACTTGAGGAACAAGTCCCCCCTTGAACCGCTGTTTGACTTGGTGCGCGCCTATTGTTGTCCCCACATAACAAGCCCTAAGATACAAAAATATTTTTTTGGGGATTGACTAAACCATAGCGATGGACTGAACAATGGCTTATGTGTGAATATTGTCTTCCAAAATTAATTGACCATCATTGATATTGCAGGTATAAACATTTGAAGGGTGCTCCTTCTGCGCAAACTTCTTAGCTGTCTTTGCACCCACACTTCCTTTATCACTGAGCGGTCATTCAAGGGTATTAGCTGGTGGTCCGGGCTGTTTCCCAAAAGGAATGTGGAATAAACAGAGGGGGGACACAAGAATTTAGGGCAAGATAGGCCAGTTTGCAGTGTTGTTGCTGTACTGTGCTGTGTTGTGGACTATTTACTGTTACGACCATCTTTACCAATTCTAGTAAGATCTTGTTACCGTGTTGTGGCTCCCACAAAGATACTTTCATGTAGTTAATGTCTTGAAAAGTGGAAAGATAAACTGTTGGTTGTAAGTCAGCACAATGCCAAACTAAGCTATGCATGTCTAGGGGCATCTACAATGTAAGCAGTAGGCCTTAAGGACTAGCTCCTATTTTAAATGTAGGAGGTGCAACTGAAGCAAATAACAAGCCAAAACTAAGCATTCATCTGACTTGTCTAAAGATGAATAAAGATTCCAATAAAAAAATGTTGATCACACACTCTTGAGTTTGTGCGTTTCTCAAAATAATCACTAATTTGCACATGCTATTCTTAACAATGCGAGACTGTAAACAATAATAATGCCATGGACATGGCCCCAGCCAACAGCAACAGCATTCATATGATCTTGGATTATAATGATTAGTTTCCTCTAGTTATTTCCTTCTAATTGGTTGCTATCATTAACACTTCAATAAATACCTGTAGAGCTTGGGTGCTGTAGTTTCAAGTACAACATCATCATCACTAACAGTTTTTTTCATTGGTGCAAAACCTCCAAAAAGGACCCAGAATTCACCAGAGTCTGATTCTGCTTGTAATTTTCCATCATCTGACATTATTAAAGTAAAACACATGAGTAGAGAAAAGGGTGCACCAGTTGACAAAGGTACCAACGTCAAGTTTAAATGCCCCCTTACCAATGATTGCAACATCACACACACCCCCATGGTACTTCTCCTTTAAATGTTGGATCACTTCCAATGATTTAGCCCTTTCTTGGATATTGGAGTTAGCACCATTAAATTGATAAATTTTCTTTTCAGTATCTAAGATAAACACATCATCATGGTTTAATGATGAACGTGCAAAGGGAACCTGAAAAAAGTAGGCATGTAGCATACCAAATTAATGAGCTGAAATTTTGAAAAGAATAGGCAGTAACAGGGGGAAACGGTCCATACCTCTTTAATTCTAATAGCTCTCTTCCCTTTGCAAATATATAACCGTGTTTCGAACTTTTCCTCTTCAGGCTTTTTGAACCCAGAGGCAAAACCACCCTCCAAAGGTATGATGCAAGGTTTGAAGTATGACAGGAACTTGTCAGATTCATAACCTTGAAGTTCCCTATGCTGGATCGCACGCCCCCCAAGTACGACATCGAGTTCTACAGTCTTAATTGCTGCAGTACCAGCTTCATCCTGCACAATGACACATCGTCATAAGGTTGGAAATGGTATTTCTGAGTTCTGCAGAAATAAAGTTTACAAAGTGTGTACTTGACTTGAATCTTTCCCAATCCAGAAGTGGATGTCGTACAGATATGCACCACCTTTAGGACAGGTCGTCTAGAAAGTATAAAGAAATAACTTAGTAACTTTTGTATCATAGAAAAATAGAAAGATCAATGATGCATCAAAGGAATACAAGGGCCAAAGCAATCACCTGCAAAACAATGTATGAATCTCCACAATAGAATTTACCATAATCAGATTTCGGCAAATGAGCTGGCTTAAAATCTTCAATTCGCCATATTTCTGTCCCACTAAATATATTAAGGGGCACACATACATAAATAAACAAGGAAGATCTAGAATTGGAAGCTTAAAGAACAAAGGAAATTCTATCAAAAATAATTACTCAACAAAAGGAAAAACTAAATGACTGACAGTCGTGTGGAAGGATACACTTTTTGGCCAGCTCCCTGAAAAGCAGGATCCAGCACTTTTGTGGTTGACATTTGGAAGCAGCTTTACCAGGGTTTACTTTGAAGGAAATAAAATAGCAGCAGATGGCTCCACTGTACAAGACAAGGGTGCTGAAATTTACAAACACGTCATATGCTGAAAAAGGAAACACATTAAAAACAAATCAAACAAACAATCACAATATGAAAATGTGCTCAGTTAATCCAACAAAAGAATAGATAAATACTTGAGGTCAATCAATTGCAGCTAAGACAACTAAAGAAGTTAAGTGCCAGATGCTCAGAATAGAATGCATGGAGCTATTGACAATGCTCATGTTCAGCATTGTGCCCTTAATTAGATCGAAGACTAAAATAACCAGCATTGATGTGTTCTCTCTTGGACAGCGGATGTTCGTCAATGTATGATTTTCATACAAAATATAAACTCCTGAGCTGTAAAAAAGAGTTGTATTCAGATTTATGTTGGTGTGAACATTTGTCATAAGCATCTCACTCTCTCCAAACCCCATGGCACATAAGTCTCCTCTCTCTCACTACTCCAAACTCATCAGAGAAGGGTACCACTTCCCCTCCGTGCACAGGAGTTCGTCTCATGACCAAGACATGGTCAAGGTGTGGTTGCAAGGATTGATGCGTTAAATGGCTATTTCATTGTCTTCGGAAATGGATTCCAAATGTGCTCATCGAGGAAAAGATTACCTTTCTATGAATGATAATATGTGTTGTAGTTTCAACTGTTTCCTCCGAAGAGGATCAGTGGCGACTAAGTGGTAAGCACATTTATAGCTGGTCCAATTAATCGTTTTCTGGAGATAGGTGTCTAGAGTTGTTAATTGCACTTTACATGAAAAATGTAACTTCAATGTGATCATCCGCAGCAAGCAGGCCAAGGATGAAGAACCTAGCGTTTCAGAAGGAGAGCGACAGTCTAAAATTTGCCAACTTCTCCAATCCACAGCAGAACAACCTAGTGTTCGAAAGGGAAACACTGCAATCCTGATACTACTACATAGGATCGAGATTACAAAATAATGGCCCGGATCTTACGATCTAGGGAAACAACGATTTTCGAGGTGCGATATCCTAAGATCCGACCATATGATCCTCGAACCCACCTACGATCCCGATCCTGACGATCTCTGTTCGGCCTAGTCACAGACTCAATGTCTGCTGCCCAAATTCAGGGGAGGATCTAGAGGAAGGCGAGGCCGAGGAACTCACCCTGGCCAGGGAGGACCGCCGGGTAGGATGGGCCGCGGGCAAAGAGGGTCGCCGCCCGCGCAAATCTGCCGATACCCGAGAGGAAGAACGGGTGGGCGCTGATCTGGCAGCGAGGGAGGGAGGACAGGGCCGAAGCCGGTGGCCGAAGGAGGGAGATCGCAGGAGCTGGAGAGGTTCGTCGCCAGGAGACGCGAGAGTGAGAGGGAGGCGCTGGGGACAGGGCGGGTTGTGGGGTGAGGCGAGGGTGGTGCCTGCCTCGTGCCACCGCACCAGGTAATAATGGTTGTGCTCGTGCATGGATCCAGCCCAGCTCATTCCGTTCCGGCCGGACCCACGCGCCCAGCGGCAGCCACGCTACTTGGATCAGCACACTGCCGTATGATACGATTAAGGCTGGCTACTTGGGATCAGCACACTGCCGTATGATACGATTAAGGTTGGATAGAAAGCTCGAGCCTCACGACTCTGGCGTGAGCTCGGATGCATAACGAGCTGAACTCGAGTCTTTTCTTTGGCTTGTAAGGTTCAATGAGTCGAGCCAAAAAGCTCACAATCTACTCATAAATTCTTTTCGTATATAAAACATTTGACATGTTCTTTGCTAAAAAACTAACAATTCACATATATCTATAGAACAATTATACAATCCACAAGCACAGAACATTTTTCAATCCACTTCTAGTTTCTAATGTCTGTTTCCTGTCAATTTCTTCACAGCTGCTGTGCCATCTAATACTGTCCATCAAGAGGCACAACCAGATAAAAAGAAACAAGAGTTATTGCTCATCTGTTTACTAATGCTTGAGAGGCAACCACAACTGGTTAACTGAGTTCCTAGATAGCTTGATTTACCCAAGCGAATTTCGATTGATTAATTTGATTTAGAATGTCTGTGAGTAGGCGCGCAAATAAACAAAAGTCAGAATCAAGTGAAGATACAAAGGACACCAACATCGAATGTGTTTATGCTGCGACGCTATCTGATTGAAGCTTGATCACTCTTGTACATATGTGATCAGAAACCCACTACGGAGAAGGTATGCTACACTGAAACCAGGATCTAGTGAAATGACAGAAGTCTCTTGCGAGACCTTACATAAGGATGATGCTGTTCCTTAATCTTCTAGTTTTAGTGTTCCAGAACTTCATGAACCAAATAGTGGAAAAGATACAGTTAAGATATTGCTATTTCATTTCTATTTGTGTTCCAAAAGTGAAGATTCAAAAGGTTGGTTCTAATTTCGTGCTATATGTGTGGACACAATGTGCAGCGGAAGGCAATGCAAGACAAAATTTTCTGCAATGCAGTGGTGCGTAAAGCAAAGGCTTCAGAACTCAAGGTAAAGTAAATTGGTTAGACTTAGCTTATAGTTAGAGATGTTATAGTTTGAGTTTTGACCTCCGACCCTGACCCACCCTGATTGTATGATTACATCAGAAAAATGAGATAAATAAGCAACCACAAAAAGCAGTGAATGTACATCCGGATCATCCTTTTATCATCTCGTTCGATACTCTAAACCTGGTCGTGAACTTATACATCCGGATTCCATGTACAATTGGTTTCAAAAAATTGCAATTCCAACAGAGTTAAAATTGCACACCAATTCCAGCCCTCTTGCAGTTTTGCCTACAATTGCAAGGTTGGAAATCAAGTCCATACACACCTGGAAATGGAGAGTTGCGGCGTCCGTCGGTGGCTTCGGTCGGTGGCTTTCGGTGGAGAAGAGGCCGGCTGCGGGCCGGCTGGGGTTGGTGTCTCGGGGAGCTGCGCAGTCCAGCGGAGAAGAGGTCGGCTGCGGCCTGTGGGGGGCGGTGTCCGGGGAGCTGCAGGGCCGACGGAGGCTTGCGGCGGCAGCGGCGTCCAGCCAAAGCCCTAGAGTCGCGCCTGCAGCTGTGTTGCGAGAAAGGCTCGACCGCTCGGGCTCGGGCACAGGACTTTTGTCGCTGGCCGGAGCCTGGCTCACAAGCCGTTCCGAGCCAGCTCAAGCCTACGACAAGCCCGAGCCGAGCTCTGCTACTAGCTCAGGGCTGCCGGTGAGCCGAGCCCAACTCAACTCGTGTTTTGCAAAGCTAGGACGAGCCGAGCGGGCTCGGCTCGTTTCCAAGCTTACTCGCAATATACCTCGGTCGGGCTTATTATTTTAAAAATCAAGTAAAAACAAAAAATTTAATTTTTTTTATGAAGTTTCAATTTGTTTAAAACTAAAAAAATTATTTTCTAGCTTTTTAGATTACTAAAAATTATACACGTGCAATGCACGTTTTATCCAATATATAAACTAAATCTCCTGTAATACAATCACTAAATACGAAATTTCTCCTTATATTTTTGTATATTTGTCAATAAGCTGGATGTGCATGTGGGTAGCTATGTAAATTTGAATAAAGCAAATTTGAAAGGAGTGGTTGTGATGGGAAATTAGTAGGGTGTTATTAGGGGGGATAAATGTGCAAATAATATATAGAAGTAATATAGATATAGAAGTATAGATGTGGAGGTGACACGACTAACATCAAACCATTTTTGAAGGGTCCGAGGGGGTATTTTATCCAGTTTTGAGAGTTGAGGGTTATATTTATCTGGTCTTAGAAGTCAATGGTGTAATGTGCACCTAGACAATAGTTGAGATGTCATAACACTTTTTTTCCTTATGATTTTTTAGTAAAGTTTGAATTTGTCTAAAATCTGACTTTTTTGATTTCTAGCTCTTTAGATGATGTGGAATTGATGTGGCTAACATGTAGACACATATGAAACCACTTTTGAAGAGTCTGAGGGGTATTTTATCCGGTCTTGAGAGTTGAAGGTTATATTTGTCCAGTTTTAGAATTCACCGCTGTAATATGCACTTAAACAAAAGTTGAGGGGTCAAAAACACATTTTGTTCTCTTACTTTTATGATAATATTTCTCTTGTTTTCTGGCATGACAACGGTAGCAAGCGATGCAAGTATGCAATTATTTTTAGCGACAATTAACTGAAAGTCAAATCTATAGAATGGAGTTGTACACATCGGTGCTTCGGGAATGGTTCATTGTATTTCCTCCGAGTCATAATGTAGGTCATCTTGGAATTTATGCTAGCTAAACACTTTTAGGTCTGATCTTCAATATAGAAAAAATAATACCAACATCGACAATAGCAAATTCATATTATTAGATCTATTAAGAATTAGTATGCTTCCTTATTGTACACTTAGTTTTATTTAAATCAACATATTTTATAAAAAAAATAATGGTTCAAGTGTGACATCGGATTGTCAATGTATAAAACTCTATAGTTTCTTATTGTCGTATCATTACTTACCTATTGTACCACTATTACCACATGGTTCATAACGTGACATATGTAACCAAGAGAAAGGTCAGGGGGAATACCGCACGCAATAGCGCAGACTACAAATGGAACAAGGAGAATATAATTGAATTTGAAACATCAAGGAGATGTAAAGGATAATTATTTGGTGACAGTTAAGAGAATGATTGTGCAATTAAGAGAGTAGCGTGATTGATTGATTGTAACAACTCGTTCTTCTTATATTGGTATAGATATACGAGTGAATATGTATTTATTCGTAGCCTCCAATGATGTTCTCATCTTATTTGAATCACGGGTACGCCAAGCGGTTGCTTCACGTGTGTAGTTTGCATGCTACTGTCACACAATACATACGGCTTTACATACTATGATTTACATTTTGCAAAAAAAAGGTAACAATTGTAAAAACGGAGCTAACGGTCACTCAAGACGTGCTACCGCCGGTCACATGCCAGGGAGGCGCCAGGACGCGACTTCCTACCTAGTGGTATATATATGCATAGATAGAGTTGTTGCAGCAAAAGGAGCTTCATCTAAGGGCCTGTTTGGTTTGGCTGTGGCTATTGTAAAAGCTGCTGTTGGTTGGCTATTTGGGAAAGCTGCTGTGGCTGTTAGCACCTGACCCTGAGGTATGAGGTGTTTGGTTAGGCTGTGGCTGTTGGCTGTGTATGGAAGAAATGTCTGAAATGCCCTAAAATCGACTTGAACAAAATTTAGAAGTCAACACCGTCCAAGATTCAGTTCAATGATTTCTCACGAACCCTAAATAGCTTATCGAAGATTTAATTCAAACTCTTTAAAAATTTAATTAAAAATCTAAATAAAAGGCTTTCAACCTACTTTAAATTAAAAGATTTACATAAAAGAATAAATATAAATACAAATACAAATACTTGCTTAAACTAAATTACAGAAAAATAAAATACAGATAAAAAATAAAAATAAAAAGAAAACAAAAAAGGGGGCAGGGGGCATCGGCCACCCCAGCCCCAATCCTTGACGCCGCTGCCGCCTCACAGGGAGTGTTGCCGCCTCCGGCTCCGGCGACTGCCGCAGCTCCTCATCTCCGCCATCCGCGCCGTTCTCGCCGATCCCCATCTCCGCCATCTGGCTCCTCGCCCTCCCCTTCTCCACGCTACACGCGCCGGCTCCCGCCCCCACGCTGCCGCCGCCCTCCCCTCTCGATGCTGTGGCAGTGCTCGAGATGCCGACCCCGGCCACCTCCCTCCTCCCCCCTCCCCCGGCGCCAACCTGCCCCCCGATTGCTCAAGAGAGTGAAGGGAGAGGAGCTCGGGTTGCTCGGCTTTATAGGGAATGGTGCTTGGGAGAGAAAGAAGGGAGGCGGTGATGTGACGGTGGCCCGATCTTTCGATGAGATGAAGGTAACTATCGATTTGGTGGAGTGTGACCTTGACGATCCGACTATACCGTACGTGACGATACGCCTTAGCAATCGCTAAACCAACCTCCGATGGTTATTGACCTTGCCGTAGGCGCGATCAACCTGAACAACGAAGTTCGAGTTCCTGCAAGCAACCGAAGAACCAGCAAGAACTAAGATTGCAATCTGAAATTGCGAGTATAAAATTGGCACAAGAGCTAAAGAACAAAGTGTGGGATTCCACTGGAGATCTAAACAAGGCGGTAGTCCTACACGACTTGTAGATGCAATATTGTAGCAGTAGCTAAACAACTCAATGAAACCCAATTAACCCTAGGGGTGGCAACTACTATTTAAAGAGAGAAGGAAGGGGAAGGGGTACTATTCACGCGCGTGAACAGTAGCGTGAACAGTACATGGGCGCCGTGAACAGTACAAGGGGGGCCCACTATGGCTTACAAGGCTCTTGGCCCAAGAAAAAGGTGACGCAGCACCATCTATTAGGTATATGTCGTCCTTCACGGTGATTCCAGCCTTGTATCGCCACCATCCTTCTCCTCACTTGAACCCATGTTCCTGAGTAACATAACATCATCTCCTTTAGGTAGCATCATGGAGTTCATAGCAAATGACGGAGCTCCAAGAAACGAATTTACCTGACAATTAAGTTGGCGTGCGCGAGCTCGTGTTACAGGACCCTTTACTAAGGTTGTATCGATGTTAGGGATGTCCTCATCAGGCGGGGAGGGTGATCACCGGTGGCAAGGAAGAGATTAGCCGCCGGGAGAGCTCGCCACCGAGAGTGGAGAACATGAGGAGGTTCGGGAGAGAGAGATGGTTCCATTTTTGCAAAGATTAGAAGATGGTGCTATGGGGAAGGAGCTCGGCATCGGTGGGACGGCTTCGGCTTACCCGGCCGGAGCTGCTGGAGGACGACGCGGCGTCCAATGCCGTGCTGGAGGACGGCAGAGGAGGACCACGACCGGACGAGGAGGGGGAGGGGGGAGGCGGACGGCGGAGGACCAGCGGATCTGGACCTCGCCTCTAGCGGCGACAGATCTGGACCTCCCTGAGGCACCGGAGGAGGCCCTTCATGAGGGGACACGGAGGGGGAGGGGGAGGGGGAGGGGGAGGCGGAGGCGGAGGACTGGCGGAGGAGGGTGGCACCGCAGTGGAGAGGAGGGGATCGGGAGGACCAGTGGCATTTCACGGTAATTTCCACCAAACCCGAAGGGCAAAGTCTAATTTGGTTAAGTGAATACTGCGGGAAGTTGCCTCCGGCCGGCTTCCCGCAATGCTCGATTTTACACTGAAAAGCCCAACCAACTATTGCCAAAAGCTAGTCAAAAGCCACCTGTTTGGTTGGGTTTCAGCTTTTCCCAATAGAAAGCTGGCTAGAAGCCCAACCAAACAGGCCCTAAGGTCAGTCTATTTGAGAGACATGGAGACTTACTGAGTTACTGGCATGGACAAATCCATACATGTAACAGTACTAACTGTGATATATAGCACAAACATAGGTATTACATGAAAGACTAAGCAGTAAGCCCCTTTTATTTCATATATAACATAACTATAGCTCATCATAATTCATTCACACTCGACATTTCATTTATCAAAAGGTTGATGCTCAGTTGCCCGCATCATTACAAAAGGCGCCCAACTGCATAATCATAAAAGGGTGTTTTAGAACCATGTATTCCGGTTATGATTTACAAGGAGTGTAGATGTTCAGCATATAGACATGTATATAGAAAAGGGGAAAATACCAAAATAACACTGGTTAGAGTCATGATCTTCTATCACTCCCTTCAGCTTCCATGTACAATTTGTGCTCCCTAATGTACTCAATTACTCCATCACAAGTGAGATATTTTATCGAGAGACACCTCCTTATACATTCTCTGCAATTTGATCAAATATAAATACAGGAATAACGTCCCAGCATCCAACCAAGGGCAATATGAAGGTGATAATAGCATATAATTGTCTTGACACCAACGCTAGATCATACCTTACTCTGGATGAACTGATCTGATTTGGCACAATCTCATCAACCGAGATGATGTTATCCTGAAAATATATAAGGGAATAGATACATATGAGTAAAGCAACCTAATCCATTGGAGTAATAAGTTCCTCAAGCTAGAAGTTTCACCTTGCATTCTTGCAGTGTCTCGCTATCGGATATTAACTTTTGAACGTCCTTTCCTTCTCTACGTATACAAACAACACCAGTCTTTAAATATGGCCCTCACCTGGAAACAGGATGTGCATCAAAGTTGGTTCTTCGATAAGGGAAAATGAAACAACTACTAAACATGACACTATAATTTTCAAAAATGGGTGCAGGAGTTGTGTATGTTGAATTGTTGATACCAAACAAAGTTCAAGATTTGTACCTGATCTGGAATCCAAACTCCTGGGGTGCTGAATGACTCAAGCAGGTCAGAACCACAAAAAAGCATTACCTTGAGACTACCTGAAAGAAAATGCATGTTATCAACAACTGATTTATATACATGGTAAAAAGCACTGACAAACTACAATTTATATGGCTCAGAAGTATGCGGGAAATGGCATCCTATATTACAACAAACATTCCTCACAATATACCTTGGTCAGCTAAGCCGTCGTTGCACAAAGAGTTCTTAGCTCTAGAGAGAACAGTCAAAGTGCGCTGATAACCACTCTGCATTGCCTGTATCAAGAGCACAGCGATGTGTACATGAAAGTATGAAACACTGCATTATCCAAATTGCAAATATCTTATGTTACATCGCAAAATCCAATTGAATGTATCTACTAACATGAAAAATCAAGTTACCTCCCACCGATCAACCATCACAAAAGATGAGCTTTCGCACGCAAGTTCACAAAGGCGGATTCGCTGAACAGCTGGTAAGAGGTCCTAATCGATTCCAAATTGCGAATTCAGTCACAACAAACAGTGGTAATATAAATTCATATGAGAGCAGTGGTAATATAAATTCATATGAGAACAGTGGTAATATAAATTCATATGAGACAGTGGTAATATAAATCCATATACTTTTTCCAATTTCACATAATACCTTCTTCTTATACGCATCACTCACCGGGGACATGTATCCACCCAACACAGAATACCCTCGCTGCTGCAACTCATCCTTAGCCAGCTCTAAAATTAAACACATGAAAAGATGGGGGAAAAGGTAAACTATATTCCTCTCCTTCCCAGGATGTTGTTGGGGAACAGTAACGCAACACTTGATAGTCAAAAGATATTAATAAGTATTGAGGCTTACCAAACATGCGTAGGTGCATGTAGGTGGGAGGGTTGAAGCTCCCGGTGGCCACTAGCACAACACCACATCGCCTTGCCCCATCCCTGCTGTATCGAGATAAATCAAGCAATAGATAGTACATGAAGCTATATATCAAGCAATCAAAACAAGCCAAGTTCCAATTTTCTTTTGGTGCCTATTTGGATCCACGGAGAGCTTCTCCGTGGGGAGAGGCACTCCCATCTCCTCCATGGCCATGGTCGTCCTCTCCAAATCCTCAGCTAAGCAAGCAAGGAAATTCTATCAAAAATAATTACTCAACAAAAAGAAAAACGAAATTGACTGGCAGTCGAGTGGAAGGATGCACTTTTTGGCCAGCTCCCTGAAAAGCAGGATCCAGCACTTTTGTGGTTGACATTTGGAAGCAGCTTTACCAGGGTTTACTTTGAAGGAAATAAAATAGCAGCAGATGGCTCCACTGTACAAGACAAGGGTGCTGAAATTTACGAACACCTCATATGCTGAAAAAGGAAACTCGTTAAAAACAAATCAAACAAAAAATCACAATATGAAAATGTGTTCAGTTAATCCAACAAAAGAATAGGTAAATACTTGAGGCCAATCAATGCAGCTAAGACAACTAAAGAAGTTAAGTGCCAGATGCTCAGAATAGAACGCATGGAGCCATGGACAATGCTCATGTTCAGCATTGTGCCCTTAACTAGATCGAAGACTAAACTAACCAGCATTGATGTGTTCTCTCTTGGACAGCGGATGTTCGTCAATGCATAATTTTCATACAAAATATAAACTCCTGAGCTGTGAAAAAGAGTTGTATTCAGATTTATGTTGGTGCGAACATTTTTCATAAGCATCTCACTCTCTCCGAACCCCATGGCACATAAGTCTCCTCTCTCTCACTACTCCGAACTCATTAGAGAAGGGTACCACTCCCCTCCGTGCACAGGAGTTCGTCTCATGATCAAGACATGGTCAAGGTGTGGTTGCAAGGATTGATGAGTTAAATGGCTATTCCATTGTCTACGGAAATGGGTTTCAAATGTGCTCATCGAGGAAAAGCTACCTTCTACCAGTTTTTTGCAATATGCTGAAGTTTCAGTACTCATTTTCTAAAATGTTGTAGATGGTTTGGATCAACCAAAAGCCCATATGCTCACTTTGAAATAGCCACAACAGTTTTTCTAGACACCCAACCAACAGCAGCTTTATTAACAGCCACGGTCCAACCAAACAGGCCCTAAAAGCACCTCTAACAGCATCTGTATCCAGCTCTCAATAGCTATATTTAGGAAAACGGCCTCAAGAACGAGTTCCAACGACTTCCCCCAGTCTGAATCCTCTCCCTCTAGCTCTCCATCCGTGGCGAACCTCCCGGCTCTGCATCACGCCCCAACTGCCAGCACGCACACGCAATGTTCCCCGCAACCTTGGCCTCCAGCGCTATTTCCCCTCCGTCGTCATGCTGCCTCCCGGCACGTCCCCTCCCCTCGCCGTGCCGCCTCCCAGCACGTCACCTCCCCTCGTCATGCGACTGCCGGTTTTACACTTGCGACAATCCAAAAGAAAACAACAGAGCTCTTTGTCTCTTTCCAATCCTTTGCCACATCCTGTGCTCGTGGTTGTTGTAGGGTTTTAGCCATGGCGTGGAGTGCCGCCACCGCCGTCTCCAGGTTTGCCACCTCGCCTGCCACAGAGATCGGCCTGCCGCTCTCCATCGCCGCCGCGGCCGCATCCGTGTCCTTTGCCAGGCGTTGCCGCTTCGGTCTTGTCGCCGTGTCCCTCTCCACCTCCGCCGCCAGTAAGCTCTTCATTTCCCCTACTTATTCCCAAGTAATTGTATACGCTACTCATCTAGCTCGTTAAACAAGACTAGATCAAAACAATTTTGATGAGGATAGAGATTGCAATGTGGTCATGGTAGTAGCAAATCGACCAAGAAGCAGCTAGATATGCAAGACAGCCTGGCTCTCTCCTCTCATGAAAAGCGATAATAATTGACAACTGCAGCGGAAGTGTAAGGTGGGTTGAACTAATGGCCTCAACCACCGCAACCTTGTACTCCAACGCTACGCTATGCGAGTTTCTCCACAAAAATAGCTTGTTGGGTTGATATTGGTTTAGGCTTATGGTCCTAGATGGCAAATTACTCCTAGAATCTTTACTCATATAAAAGTTTAAAGCGGTGGTGGCGGTCTGTATATCTTCTTTTCTCTTCCTTATCGTGGGGACCATCTCAAATTTTAGCAAAAACTATATGCCTATGTCGAAACCTCAATAGATGCCCTCCTCATTCACTGACTCAAAATTTTTAAAATTTTAAACTCACCCAAAATACTACTCCGAACAAATAATTCCTAATTCTATCCGAGCTGAAGCTCAACCAAGAGTTGAGATGAAACCAAGGAAGTGATATGGAGCGTGACATCAATGATTCGATATACTCAGTAATCTAATTTATTTATCTATAACAACGCACGGGTATTTGACTAGTTACTCCTAGAAATGCCGTGTGATATACTGTTTAATGATTCCCAAATGCGATGAATCTGAACAATTGTGGCTCATCTGATATGTTTAACAGTGAGGTAAAGTATAGGTCTATAGAATCAGCAAAGAATCCCCAAGATAACTAATTGGTTCATCAGTTGGACCAATAAGCAGAACTGCGTAGTGCTGTTCAAACTGAGAAGGCGCCAGCAGCATTAGGCCCCTGTTTCTCAGGCCATCAAAGCAAATAATCTTGTGTTTGTCTCTGGGGTTCTTGGCCTTAAATGCAGAGATTTGCGGCTCAAACTTTTGTTATTTCATCTGTGTTCTTACATTTCTACATCATGGATTCAGTCTCCTGCTTTGCTAGTTTTAGGTGCCAGTATAACTTATGTGGAGTGCCTTTTGTTTTCAGACTGGGAAGTTTGACTCTGAAATCGTCAGGAGCAAACTGAGCAAGTGAATACTTTGATTTTTCTGAATGTTGCTTATAATGTTGAGCTCCCAGAAAGTTACTTCAGAATTTGTATTGAACAATGTGCCAAATGTGAACACGCAGTTTAGTTTCTGAGATATTTCAAGTGCCCAACGTTTCCTTGTGATTAGTTCTGTATGTTTTTAAGCCTTATGCATATACTGTTCCAATCACAGGACAAGCTGATCGAGGTCACCAGCATGTGTTTCAAAAAGATTATTATTTTTTCTTGTCAAGAAACAGGTGTGGTTCTTTCTTTCTTTCATCTGAGCAGGAAAAGAAATGTTTCTGTAGTTTTTCTGTATTATGGAACGTTGCTACTCATGCTCTCTTTGTGATATGAGCATTTATGTTCTTATTTGGTGATTAGACATCCGAGTATTTATGCCCGCTGCTTGTTTATTAGTTATTACCAACTAGCTGCGGCAAATGCGACAAATTGGCCTGTCTGCTTATGTGCCTTCCTATGATTAGGACGTGTATTTGCACTTGGTTGCTTACTCGAACATTCTGGTATATTACTTCAGGACAGTTTTTGACATGAACATTGAAGCATTTCAACAGATGCTTTAGAGAGACGACATGGTGTGGATCTTTATGGTTCGCCGAGTTTAGCTTTGAAGTTGTAAATTGTAATGCCTTGGTACGTTGTAGTTCAATTTTCTTTATCAGTGTAATCAATGATGAGGATCTTTTAAAGATCCTTGATCTTCCGATACTTGTAGTGTTGGATGAAGCATATGTTGAGTTTTCAAGCCTTCGATCAAGGATGGCTTGGGTTAAAGAAGCATGATAATTTGATTGTCCTCCGAACATTTAGTAAACGAGCAGGTGTGTAATTTGTGTTCTGTATTTCTTAGCCTGCCTTCGAAGGTTATGTGTCCTGAAAATTAAAAAACTTACTATTTCCTTTTCACAATATATATTGTTATTTGTAATATATCAATAAAATATAGGAGAGTAGAATATAAAAAGTAAAATATGAAAAAGCTGTTAGAGATGAAAGAGACACAAAAAATTTGGAGAGACTCACGTATAAAGATATAACAATAGAATTTGAAGCTGCGTTGGAGATGCTCTTAAACTGGTGTTGCACGTCACCTTAGCTTACGCCTTCATAGGGCTGCTGAGACGTCACTTGAATTAAGAGCCATCTGGGGATGCGTGCGCCGGCATGCCATGTGCTGCCGCGGCTGCGGGTCGGCAGGGCGCCACGGCGGCCGGCCTGCTCGCGCCACCGCGGCGTAAACACACTGGGAGCACGAATGCAGCCTCGGAAAGTCAATCCATGTCCATCACCAAAAGAAGTCAGCGTCAAAGCTGACAGCTCTCGTCAAGTAATGTATCAGATAAAAGGAGATTACCCAGCACTAACCACCACACGACCAACCACGAACCATGATACTCATGGACGGAAACATCGCACTGCTGCTGCTACTGCTGCTACTCTTCTCTGTCCTTCTGCTCTGGCTCCGACGCCACCCAGCTGCAGCAAGCGCGAACCACTGCCCCCACCCGAACCCCGTCGTCAGCAACCTCGTGCCCTTCCTCCGCAACCTGCACCGCTTCCTCGACTGGACCACCGACCTCCTCGCCGCGGCCTCGGCTTCCACCATCGAAGTCCTCGGCGCGCTCGACCTCGGCAAGGGCGTCGCCACCGCCAGCCCGGAGGTCGTCGACCACTTCCTATGCGCAAGCTTCCCCCAACTACATCAAGGGCGCGCGCTTCGTCGTCCCCTTCGCCGACCTCGTCGGCCACGGCATGTTCCTGGCCGACGGCCGCCTGTGGAGCCTCCAGCGCAAGCTCACCTCCTCCTCCTCCTCCCGCTCGCTCCGCCGCTTCTTGGGTTGCGTTCTCCGGGCGCACCTCCACCGCCGCCTCCTCCCGTTCCTCGACGCCGCCGCGGGCTCCGGCGAGGCCGTCGACCTGCAGGACGTGCTCAGGAGCTTCGCCTTTGACAACATCTGCAGCGTCGCCTTTTGACGATGGGTAGTGCGACTACCAGTGGGCCGAAGTCTACGGGCCAGTAGATGATCTGCAGCCCATGAGGAGAAGTTCGTGGCCCAAACGACTTGGCATGGAAAGAAGTAACGCGCAAGGAAATCGGAGGCAACCCTGCCTTACACGAGAGCGGAGTCCTATTCGGATTGGAGGAGGACTCGTAATTAGGAAGGAGACCCCCTCATCCTCACCTATATAAAGGGGACCAGACCTCCTTGGAAGGAGGAAGCGGGGAAGATTAGCCTTGTCACCAGAAGCCTAGAGTTTCCAGTAAGCCTTAGATTTATAGATCCGATCTCGTCGAGTTCTTTACTCGCCGTGCCCTCCCTTGTATTCAGCCTGTGTACTTTACCCATATCAATACCATCAAAGCAGGACGTAGGGCTGTTACCCGCATTGGGGGCTTGAACCTGGGTAAATCCTTGTTGTGACGCCGAGTTTGACCTGAGGCGACGCCCCGTCTCTTCTCATCTCAGTGCTGTTCGAGCACGTTTTCCATACATCGACAGCTGGCGCCCACCGTGGGGCCCTCACGTCAACTCGGTTCTTCATCGACAATACTACCCGACAAGATAGGGTACTCTGGCTTCAACGACGACGATTTCTACGACGCTTTCACCCGGACGCATCACGATATCTTCGTCCCGTCCGAGTACCCTACCGCCTCACGAACTCATCATCAACAAACTGGGCCGCGTCATCACGCTCTGCCCGCCGCGCTTCGGGTATCAGTCACGGCTAATGGACGCTCGACATTTAACCCGTTTGCTTCGGATCTTCGTGATCTTAGGCATGCCATAACTCGGCGTCGCCTCGACCGCCACCCCACGACCAGTTGCCGCAAATTTTGCCTGAAAACACCAGATCATCAAATGACTCCACACCAGTTTGCTCCACGTATTCATGGACGTCAAGACAGGAGGTATTCGCACGTTCCAAAGGAACATGATCACCAAAGCAGGAGGCTTTGCCACTGTGCACGTCAACCAACTGCTCCCGAGTTGCATCCAACTGATCTGCGCCGCTACCTGGATATCAAGAAGTCCAGGCGCAATCCTCGCTGTGGGCATAGAAGCTTGCGGCTGGCATCTCCATGCAGCAGCCAGGGGTCCAATGAGCCAGATGGAGATCCCCTTGAAATATCAACCCCCCGGGGGTTTAACTTCGACTTCCCACACGTGTACGTTATTGGAGACGGCACTCCTCCGAGAGTCATCGATACCAATGCTTCCTCTTCAAAAGCCCCGACTTCAGAAGCCGCGAAGAAAGCAGCTCGTTCCCGAGTTCTAGCCGCACAAGTCAAGCAAGCGCTCTCCGAGCATTTTAACGATGCAACACGCCAGCTCTTCGAGGAGCACGAGCAGGCCCTGGCCGACGTCCAGTGCGAAGCGGAAGCCGCCTGCCAGGACAACAGGGTACTCGATAACCCTGATCAGAACCAACGTCATAGAGACCATTCCCGCGAGAAACGCAAATACTCGCAATCGCCTCGTCGCGACCACGCTCGGAGAAGCTGGTCGGGACCTTTGGATCAAGACAACCCGAAGGGGGACCACCGACGCCATCGACATCACGATCGCCATCTTCAGCGCTCCCGAGAACGAGGAGACCGGCAACAACACTCTCAGAGCAATTCTTCATCCGAAGACGACGACTTCGCCCCAGGCGTAATAACGGGGTGTCCCGCTTTATCATCTCGACTGCGCTGCATCCGCATCCCGAGACACGTACGTTCCGGCAAAATCTCGAGTACAATGGTAAAAGTGATCCCAGAGAGTTCCTCATCAGATTTACTCAAGATATCCTGACATCTGGAGGCGACACAACATGCATGGCAAATCTCTTGCCAATTTGCCTAGTCGATGACGCGGTGACTTGGATTCAAAATCTCCCAGAAGGCTCCATCCGCAGTTGGGCACAATTCCAGGACATCTTCATAAAGAGTTTTTCTACAACCCGAGACGCGTATACTCTTAGATCAGAGTTCAAACGCATACGCCAGGGTCGAGATGAAGGCCTCCGCGATTTCGTTACCAGGTTCAAAAGTAAAGTCAATATCGTGCCAGGCCTTTCCTTCACCGAAATCCTGGAGACTTTCCAGGCTGCGGTCCGTGATGAACGGTGCCTAGATCACGTGTACACCGCTCAACCCCGTAACACGGCGGAGCTCATGGAAATCCTCCGAGTTCGGGCGAATTATGAAGACCAACGATTACATAACATCGAGCTGGACCGGGGACTTCATCGATCCAGTGACAGGGACAAGCACAGACGTTCTCCGAGGAGAGATACCAGGCACTCTCCTAGGACAAGTCGACAACCAGGAAGAAGTCGCCCACCCACCGACGGTGTCCTTGCCGGGTTCCAAGATAAAAATCCGCCAGAGTACCGCGGCGACCGTAAGCAATGGAAGCCGAAGCCGAAAAGGAACTCGGTGGGTGAACTCTTAGATGAAAATTGGATACCCGAAGAACAGCGTACCCGCCAAAATTGGTGCAAGTACCACCGCAGCGGATCTCATGGCCAAGCCAGATGTCGTGAACTTTTGAAGATACTAAACGAAGAATCCGCGGTCGAGTCGGCCGCTAAGCACAAGCCCCGAGTCCAGGAAGAACCACCAAGAGCTCCCAACGATAACGCGAGGGACGTATACCCGGGAGAGGAAGATGTCCACGTCAATCACATGTGGGGAGGATCAGCAACATACGACTCTAAACGGCACGCCAAGCAGATATCTAGGGACGTCCTGGCGGTTCATCCGCGCCCGGCGCCATCCAAGATGAAATGGGCCAAGATCCCGATCATGTTCGATGAGAGTGACTGCCCCAATAATTGTCCGTACCCGGGAAGATACCCGTTGATCGTTTCCCCCCGAGTTCGGAACATTGTGTTGCACAAGGTCTTAATCGACGGTGGGAGTTCTTTTAGCCTCATACCTCTTTCCACGCTCGACAAGATGCAGGTCCCCCGTTCGAGCATTAAGCGATAGTCAAGCGATTCTACGGCATAATACCCGGGTTGAAGCATGATCCGGTGGGCAAGATCACACTGCCACTGACATTTGGAACTCGCGATAATTTCAGAACAGAAGAATGCATTTTTGAAGTCATCGACTTCGACATGGTTTACAACGCCATCTTAGGCCGGCCGCAACTCGTGCAGTTCATGGCGGTCCCACACTATGCCTACCCTATCATGAAAATCCCTGCACCAAATGGCGTTATCACCGTCAAAGGATCTTTACCCACTGCGGTGGAGTGCGACATGCAGAGTTATGGCCTCACTGCTCGACAAGATAACACCAGCAACAACGCGGAACTCCCACCACCCCCCATACCTGACTGGGAGTCGGCCAAGTCAAAGCCCAAGTTATCGGTTCAGCCTCACAGTGAGATCAAGCGCATCCCTCTCCGAGAAGATGAACCCGACCGCACGCTCAAGATCGGGTCCTCCCTGGACCCCAAATAGGAACTCGCGCTCACCACTTTCCTTCGGGCGAACTCGGAGGTCTTCGCATGGAAGGCATCCGATATGCCCGGAATCCCAAGGGAAGTGGCTGAGCACAAATTGGGCCTCGATCCGACGGTCAAGCCGGTTAAACAAAAGCTGCGACGATTCAGTCCCGAGCAACGCAAAGTCATTGAGGCAGAGGTCAAAAAATTAACGGAGGCCAACTTCATCACACCAATCCAATATCCAACATGGTTAGCCAACCCGGTTCTTGCAAGAAAGGAGAATGGACAGATGAGGATGTGTATCGACTACACCGACCTCAACAAAGCATGCCCAAAAGATAACTTCCCCCTTCCTCGGATAGATCAAATCGTGGACTCGACTTCAGGCTGCGCTTCCTTGTGTCTACTCGACGCGTATTCCGGATACCATCAGATCCGCATGCATGAGTCTGACGTCCCTCACACGGGCTTTATTACTCCTTACGGGACCTTTTGTTACAAAACAATGCCATTCGGGTTAAAGAACGCAGGTTGCACCTATCAGCGCACGATGCAGACGGCTTTCGCATCTCAGATCGGACGCAACATGGAAGTCTACATAGACGATCTGGTCATCAAGTCGAAGACCGAGTCCGACCTCCTCACCGACTTGTCCGAGACCTTCAACAACCTTCGGTCGAACAAAATCATGCTGAACCCAGAAAAATGTGTCTTCGGCGTCGAATCAGGCAAAATCTTAGGCTTCATGGTTTCGCAGCGGGGCATCGAAGCCAACCCAAAGAAGATTGACGCTATTCTCAAAATGAAGTCTCCGACCACTACCAACCAGGTGCAAAGGTTGGCAGGATCCATGGTAGCTCTCAGCAGATTTATCTCCCGGCTAGGGGACAAAGGGCTCCCCTTCTTCAAACTGCTTAGGCAGCACAAAGGCTTTACCTGGTCCGCTGAAGCCGAGCAGGCCTTCCAGGCACTCAAGACATATTTGACGAGCCCTCCGGTACTCGTCCCTCCAGAACCCGAAGAAACTTTACTACTGTATGTCGCATGCAGTCCTAGAGCGGTCAGCGCAGTACTCGTGGTCGAACGAGATGAACTCGGTCGATCCGAAAAAATCCAACGACCAGTCTACTACATCAGCGAAGTCTTACATGGACCCAAAGAGCGCTACCCGGATATCCAGAAATTACTCTACACGGTTCTTCTGAGTTCTCGCAAATTGAAGCACTACTTCCAGGCCCACAAGATAATTGTCCCCTCCATTTACCCGCTTGGCCCGATTACCAAAAACAGGGAGATCTCAGGGCGCGTGGCTCAGTGGGTCTCCGAGTTGGGCGCGTACGATCTCGAGTTTACTCCCCGTACATCCATTAAGTCACAAGCTCTGGCCGACTTTGTCGTCGAGTAGACGACCCCCGACTTCAGCGCGGAGATTACCGACTACAATGACAAAGTATGGACATTACACTTCGACGGCTCCCTCACACTAACCGGCTCCGGGTCCGGCATCGTGATTACTGCTCCTTCCGGCGAAACCCTTCAATACGCCATTCAGTTACACTTTCGAGCTACAAACAATGAAGCCGAGTACGAATGACTTCTCGCAGGGTTACGTATTGCGGCAGCATTGGGCATCCGATATTTAAGTGTCAAAGGGGACTCTCAGCTCGTTGTCCGACAAGCAAGCAAAGACTACCAGGCCACCAACCCGATTATGGCGGCATACTTGGCAGAGGTTCGAACATGGGAGAAAAAATTTCATGGGCTAGAGTTTCATTACCTACCTCGCCGCGATAACCATGTCGCGGACGCCTTGGCCCGATGTGCTTCAAGTCGATCGCCCCCTCCGGCCGGCACTTTCGTGGAGCAGCTCTCTAAACCCTCCGTTCAGATCCCAAATAGTGAGACCGCGACTCCTACGAATCAGGAGAGTTATGACCGAGCGCCCGGTTCCCAACTCGACGCTCCCAGAGGGGTAGCGGGCGAAGTCGTCGCACAACTCGATCCCGTCACGGATTGGAGAACTCCTATACGGCAATATCTACTCGACAAAGTTCCACCCGAGGAGGAAGAACAAGCCGAAAAAATATCCCGCAAAGCCATGAAATATACACTCATCGCAGGCGAACTTTACCGCCGGGGCGCCCTCGGCGTCCTCATGAAATGCATCCCCATTCAAGACGGCAAGCATCTGCTGGCAGAGATACACAGTGGCCTCTGCGGAGCACATTCAGCACACCGTACACTAGTCGGTAAGGCTTTCCGCCAAGGGTTCTACTGGCCAACGGCCTTGCGCGATGCCGCCGACTTGGTTCAGAAATGCGAGGCTTGCCAGTTCCATCAGCGTCGGGTACATCAACCCGCCTACTCCCTCCAGGCAATACCATTATCTTGGTCTTTCTCGACTTGGGGGTTAGACCTTCTCGGACCTTTTCCACCCGGCCGCGGAGGCCACAAGTACTTGATCATCGCCATCGACACATTTACCAAATGGATGGAAGCCGAGCCTCTCTCCGGAATCACAACAGCCGCCGCTCAAAAGTTCATGCAGCGTAATATCTTCACCAGATTTGGCGTTACCCAGCCGAATTATCACGACAATGGCCCGCAATTCGCCTCCTCCGACTTCATCACATTCTGCGAGTCCTACGGCACTACTATTAGCTACGCCTCGGTGGCACATCCTAAGACTAACGGACAAGTCGAACGCGCCAACGGCCTCATCCTCACTGGCATGAAGAAACGAGTTTACGACTCACTCCAGCGCCACGCCAAGTCATGGGTAACCGAGTTACGAACGTCCTCTGGGCACTTCGGACTACAGCCAGCCGAGCAACAGGAGACACTCCTTTCTTCCTGGTCTATGGCGCCGAAGCCGTACTGCCATGCGAGTTGAAGTACAAGTCACCCCGAGTGGCCCACCATTCCGAGGATCAAACGGCCGATCACCGCGCTGACGATCTCAACTTCCTAGAAGAATAACGTGATTGCGCACATCTCCGGGCGGCCAAGTATCAGCAAGACTTACGCCGATACCACGAACGGCAAGTCAAGCCGCGCAACTTGAAAGTTGGCGACCTAGTCCTACGACGAGTCCAGACGACTCAACATCAGAACAAGTTATCCCCGAAATGGGAAGGACCGTACACTATCGTGGCTAACCCACGACCAGGCGCCTTCAAACTGGCCGAGAATGGTTCCACCCTGCGTAACACGTGGAACATCGACCAGCTATGCAAGTATTTTGTGTAAAGCACACCCCAGGGAGTATATCCCCGACCGTCCGGCATGTAAACAGTAGCATATTTTCAATAACACTTTTTCAATATTTTTATGTTCCACCCCGCCAAGCAATATGTGCTCACAAGAGAAGCGTCGACGACGAGTTTGCGCCTCGTTCCGCTTACTCGAGCACGGTACCGTGATGGTCGCCCCGTATGCGCCCGGGGGAGGTACGTACACGGACTCGCAACCCGTTTCGCCTCCCCGGGTTCGGTCAACCGTCCACCGGCCTTGCCGCATAGTGTCCCCGACACAGGCACACAGGCCATAACGCCCCGAATACCACCCGACGGAGGGAGTTGCCACCCGTCTCTCAACGGAGCATCCCCCCGGGTCCGGCGAGGCATGTCTAGCTTGGGAAAGAAGATGGGTATGGACTCAATGTTTTCACCCCTTCCTACCGGCTACGACGGACAAGCACCATGCATCTGCGCGGGACAGGCACGGCGGGTTCCACAACCCGTTTCGTCTTCCCGACATCCGGTACAATCTCACGGCCGGGGGCTAGGACTTCGCGATTTTCTTCTAAGTCTGCCCGCCCGAGTTCCTTACAACTCGATCAGACAGCCGGGGGCTGGGACCTCGCGATTTTCTTCTAAGTCTGCCCGCCCGAGTTCCTTACAACTCGATCAGACAGCCGGGGGCTGGGACCTCGCGATTTTCTTCTAAGTCTGCCCGCCCGAGTTCCTTACAACTCGATCAGACAGCCGGGGGCTGGGACCTCGCGATTTTCTTCTAAGTCTGCCCGCCCGGGTTTTTATCAAAACTCACCCGAGCAGCCGGGGGCTGGGACGCACATATCACACGAGGAGAAACACAGCACATTCAGGGCAAACAGATAACCAAATATGTCGGACACAACAGACATTCAAAGCTAAAGTTTTTACATAACATCGGACAAATTGGCCTATTCAGCATGATCTTCCGAGTCACTTCTCTCGGCTTCGGGCTCAGCAGCGGGTTCTTCAATGGCGTCAAACCCGGCATCAACAACGAACTTCTCTGCAGCCTCGGACCAAACATCCACCCGGGTGTCTTCGGCCCCTGGCTCCTCAGGCGAGAACGCGCTCAACTCCCGCTGAAGGAGATCGGCGGGGAGACTCGGCGCAGCTTCCTTAGCCAGGGCCATGGCATAGGCTATGGCCGCTGAGGCCATCCCACGAGCTCGCAGAATAGCATCCTCCTTCAGATAAGTCAGGAAGGTGGCAACCCGAGTCTTGTACTCCCCCACCGCAGTGGGAGCCTCCTCCGTCGAGTACCTGGACAAGTCGGGGCGATTGCGGAAGTCCGTGCTCACCATGACTTGATCAAGCAAACCACAGGCTTCGAAGGCAGCCTCGGCTTGAACTCGGGCGCGCTCTTGGAACAGCGCGACTTCTTCCTTCTGGCTCTCGAGCTGCTCGAAGTTCAACTTAGCGACGGCGGCAGCCTCTTCGGCCTGGCGGGCAGCCTGGGCGAGCTTCCCCTTCAACTCGGCGTTCTCATTCTTCAGGACCTCACGCCCGCTGTTTGAGGCGGCCAAGGCCTTCTTCACGGCCTCGAGTTCACCGGCTTGCCCGAATCTGGCCTCGGCGTCGCGCGCCCACTGAGTCATGTCCGTCAGCTTCGACTTAAGGTTAAGGCAGGCCACACGAAGTTGACGGTTCTCGTCCTCCGCATCGCGAACCCGTTGCAGAATCACTTCTTCTCGAGCATCAGATGCACGAAGGACTCGCTGTCATTACACTCACGAAAGTCAGGAGATTCAACTCGACATAAGAAGCACGGCGGCCGGTATAAACACTTACCATCATCCAGTGGCCGATGTAGTCCATGTAGGTGCGAATCTCAGTGCGGGGTGATTGGTTCAGCCCTTCATTCTCGGTGGCACGCGGGACCGCCTCGACCCCAGTCAGATGAGGGTCGCGCACCCCCGCGGCCGTGGCTTCGAGGTCCCGAGAAACCCCAACAAAAGGCCCCGCTGGAAGGGGAATGGCCCGACGCACGGAAGCCTCCGCCGAAGGTTCGGCTCGGGAGGTCCCTCCCTCTTCAGTGACTTCAACCTCCAAGTCGATCGGTTCGTCCGTCATCCGCGGAGCGCCCGAACTCGGCGATCGAAGTGGGGACAAGGGTTGGCCCGAAGCCGAACTGCAACCGATTTATGGCCATTGAGGAAAGAACTCGAAGAGAACGGGGATCGACTGGAAAAAAAAATGGAGGCTTACCCGGAACTCGGTGGCACCGACTTCTTAGCCGGCCCCTGCGAGATTGTTGAACTCGAGGGGCGCTTGTATACATACTTTCTCTTGGCGGGAGCGGGAGCAGACTTCTTGCCTTTCTCGGCCGGATCCTTTCGGGGACGAACGGACCCCAAGGTGGACGATTCCTCCACGTATATTCCGGCACCTTCCCAGGGCCCGACTCCCAGGAAAGGACGCTGAAGACCGAATCGGAACAAATCGGTAACCTTTCTACCCCGTTTCAACAAGTCACCAGAGGAAGATAAAGTCGCAAATGGCGTACCTTGAGGATAGCAGAGCGAGTCTCCTCGCTCACGTAAGCCAATGACTCGAGTTCGGGATGAACTCGGGAGTCCCAGGGTGGAAGCCGAGTCCCATCATCGGAGCGATCGGCCTTGAACAAGTCGTCGACACGACTCTGAACCAACCCTGCAAGACAACACTGTTTCATCATTTTCAAATCAAAAAACCAGCAAAGGTGTCTGCACCAAGGGGAGAAGTACCCTTACGTTCTTCAGTCAGCTTTAGCCCGGGTTCATCTTCCCACCCGTGGAGTTGGCGGTCCTGGAGCGGAGCGATTCCACGGGCGATGAAGTCGCCGACCACATGGACGGCAGTGAGACCAGCCCGGCGCAACTCGTAGATGCGATCCTTGACCGCTCGAATTCGCTGCGTCAAGCGGGGCTGCTCCTTCCACAAGTCCCGAACAGCCGGGACGTCGCACCGAGTTGCCGGGTCATGCGCCGACTTGGAGCAGAAGACCCCAGAAGGCAGCCCATTTCCCCCACGAGTCTCTTGGCGAAAAGGGAGGGTACACCACCTTCGCGTCTTCTCGGAGCGAGAACCGGCAGGCGCTGTAGGGTTGGCCCCTCGAAGAAGCCTTGAGGATGTAGAAGTATCGGAAGGTCTCGACGTCCGGCTTGGTCCCAACAAACGCTTCGCATAGATGGGCGAACACGGCAAGGAATAAAATCGAGTTGGGAGGAAGGTTTACCAACTCGATCTCGTAGAACGAAAGGACGTCGCGGAGGAACTCGGACATGGGAAGCCCGAACCCGCACTTGAAGAAGTCGACGAAGACCGCTATGTCTTCCTCCAGAAGAAAGGGCGCGCCCGTATCGCCTGGCAGCTTGTAGCCGACGGAGCTGGGAAGCTCGCCCTCCCGGATCATCCGGACCAGCTCCTCGGCGGTGAGCTGCGTAACCGGAAAAACGGGAAAGCCCGGGACAAGCGCTCATTCCGGCGCTCCCGGATGCCGCGGCCCGCCGCTTCCGGAGTCGCCGCCGTGGCCATCGCCGTCGCAGAGGTTCCACCGGCAGTAAGCGAGGAGGTGTCACCAGAGGGAGTCACGGTAGGAGCCGCGGAGGTTACCGCGGTCATCGTCGCCTGGGGCGCAGCCACTTCCGGGGGAGCAGACGAATCCGCCATTGGAGCAGGGAGAAGGATGACTGCCGGAGGAAAAAAGGCAAAGGCTGGCGGCGGAAAGCGGAGGAGACGAAGCGCTGCGGTCGCTGGAAGAGCAAGAGGCAGAGGAGAGAGTGATTGTGGTGAAAGGTGAAATGACCGGCATTAAATGTTCTGACGAGGTAACGCCGAAAGGGCGCTTTTTTCGGGCGGCGTGCCCCACGTCTCGCGCGATTCGAGGGACCGTAACGGCATCATGACATCACCATCCGGAGAATCCGCCGGGCGGTTTGACCACTCACGATGCGACTTCAGGGAAGTCCGAGGCGAAGTCGAGGGCTGGACGCATCGACTTCCTGAACAAGTCGAGCCGTTGTGAGACTTCCCCTAACTCGAGTTGATCAAACCTCTCAGCGACTTCTTCGCAAATGCTGATGGGGGGCTTGACGATGGGTAGTGCGACTACCGGTGGGCCGAAGTCTACGGGCCAGTAGATGATCTGCAGCCCATGAGGAGAAGTTCGTGGCCCAAACGACTTGGCATGGAAAGAAGTAACGCGCAAGGAAATCGGAGGCAACCCTGCCTTACACGAAGAGCGGAGTCCTATTCGGATTGGAGGAGGACTCGTAATCAGGAAGGAGACCCCCTCATCCTCACCTATATAAAGGGGACTAGACCTCCTTGGAAGGAGGAAGCGGGGAAGATTAGCCTTGTCACCAGAAGCCTAGAGTTTCCAGTAAGCCTTAGATTTATAGATCCAATCTCGTCGAGTTCTTTACTCGCCGTGCCCTCCCTTGTATTCAGCCTGTGTACTTTACCCATATCAATACCATCAAAGCAGGACGTAGGGCTGTTACCCGCATTGGGGGCCTGAACCTGGGTAAATCCTTGTTGTGACGCCGAGTTGACCTGAGGCGACGCCCCGTCTCTTCTCATCTCAGTGATGTTCGAGCACCCCCCCGTTTTCCATACATCGACACCTTTGGCGTCGAGAGCTCGACGCTGCTCGAGGCGGGGGATCGCCGGTGGCACGAGGCCTTCCTCGCGGCGTTCGATGACGCCGTCGGGATCTCCTTCATGCGCATGTTCCACTCGATGACCTTGTCGTGGAAGGCGATGAGGCTCGCCAACGTCGGGAGCAAGCGAAGGATGCTTGTGGCCATCGCAGTCAACGCTCCTCCGTCGACGTCGACGCCGGGGACGACGGCCACGGCTACGACGAGCTGAAGGGGAGGCATTACCTGCACGCCGCGATCACCGAGGCGATGCGGCTGTACCCGCCGGTGCCCATCAACTCGCCGGTGGCGGCCGCGGGGGACGTGCTGCCGAACGGCACTTCGGTGCGGGCCGGCTGGTTCGCCGACTACTCGGCGTACGCGATGGGGAGGATGCCCCGGCTGTGGGGGGGACCGCTGCTGCGAGTTCCCCCCCGAGCGGTGGCTCGACGGCCGCGCGAGTTCGTGGCGGTGGACGCGGCGAGGTACCCCGTCTTCCACGCGGGGCCGCGGGCGTGCCTCGGGAAGGAGATGAGGTACGTGCAGATGAACAGCATGGGCAACTCAAGGCAACTTATAGTATCAAGGCAACTTATGATGTTTATAACATCACAAAGATCATCTAGCAATTAAAATAAGAACAGCATGGGCAAAAAAAAACACATAATCAGGTCCATGGGGGAACTCTAGATTTTTATCATCATTGGCACAAAACAATTGGCGGTCAGTGTAGGAACATGGTACTCTTATTACATCAATCGCCTGAATGCCCTTATACTTTACATTACCTGGGTTACACTAGAGAGGGGAGTTTAATAAGCATCCTCATGAGAAACTAGATTGGTAGGCTTGCCACCCTTGGATGCGATACTCCCTTGCGGTCTCGGCGGGATTACTCGCCTTTATAATCCCACGTCCGACGATAATTATATCACTGCCCCTCTCGTTTATGACCTGAATTACACAGCCAAGTTGCAGGTTGAGACATATCAGCAGATAAGCAGATTGCAACGGAAGAGAGATGTTGAGGTTCTTAGACTGAACCAAGACAAGGAAAACTTCCTTGGAAGGTCACTAGTAGCATTATCAATATTCAAAAGAAAAAAAGATGATGATGGAAACAAAGTCTAGGTCGAGCCACTAAATCGGGATGGGGCAACCTGTAACTGCAACTAAAGTATTCCTATTCCCTACCACTGTCGTTTAGTGAAACAAATGACAATTTGCTTGAGGTTATGCAATTTCCTCTTTGATTTTCAACTCGCTCGTCGTATGATATAGCAGGCCACAATTTTGTACAGAAGGGGGAAATGGCACGAGTTCAATCGTGCGGTACAGTTTAGAGTACAATGCAGTCCTCTAAAGAACTTTTTCAATTTCAATTACATCTCAGAGATTCATCTTGCTTGCTTTGAGTACTATAAAAGAAGAAAGAACTCAGCCAGTAACCTGCTGAATAATATTGTACTCACAGAAGTCTCTAGTCAGTTTTCGAGGAGGATGCATATTCTTTTTGCAAGCCAAACGGGGATATACTAACTTATCCAACCTATTATACTAAGATACACGGCAAACCTAAATTATCTCAATGCTATCCATAATTACAGCTAGCACCATTTCTAACTCAACAGTACACAACAATGGTCAGATAATTGAGTGCACCTGACTCAGATATCATCACATCACTATAGACACCACTAGCTCAACCCCTCCAATGAGCCCCACAAGTTCAAGTGAACTTCCTAGATTTGTTGGACCCAAACTAGAGCCAAAGGTTTACAACAAGAGGTAAATCTTTTCCTTGATGTATATTCACCTCATTTGACCAAAGATAGTATACTACTTAATACTTCTAGACTATGTGTGCTTAGGCATGAAGGACCACCCAAGGTGGAGAGTAAAGGAGCCAGTGAAGAAGCTTTTAACACGAAGTCAAGTCTCAACCGGAAACTCTGGGTTAACCCCCGGATACTCTAGGTCACTACTACGGCTGCTTCGGACCCTCTGAACGTCCACTGAAGAAGGCTGACGGATAATCTAGCAAGAATGATGGGACACTCCAGGTGTCACCCTAGATACTCTGGCCATAGCCCCGGAGTACCCGGCAGACTGTCTGTGCACAGTAATAGGGTCGTGGCCCATGTAAGAATTCCAACACAAATGACTTGAGTTTAGAACTAAAAGTTGAGTTTTGCTCCTTCCTATGATTTGCTTCCAAGCCACCATAGAATTAAGAGTACCTCTATCTTGTTTTTACCTCCTTTTTCTTGTGGATTTGTAAAAATTGACGGCTCTAGTTGAATAGAGACTAAGCGTTCATCAAGAATGTGGTTAATTTGAGTTCAATTTTTCAAAGGCTATTGCATTGGTGTGTGTCGCTAGGAGTTGTTCTTCAGTAGGTTTCACTAGCTATCGTTCCTACCGTGAAGATCAGGAGCCCCCTCCATATCAGCCTTTGTCCACTATATCCAAATAGACTTTCACATAGTCAAAACGAACAAAAGCACCGACAACATTGAAGCTTTGCAAATTTTTGTATTAACTAGAAGGGTGCACAATACAAGGTACTGTGTAGCCCAGTGAAAGAATACAGCTAACTCAATATGAAAACATAGCATTAAGATGTACGAAGAGAACATAGTACTAGCCACACAAACAAACTGTAATGCCAAGGTTGAAATAAACTCACAGAATAAGGAGTGTTGTATTGTTGACCAAGAGCATCTCCACCAGAACCGATCTGAACTCCAGGAGTGGCATGGATAAATGCAGGACTTGATGGTGATGCTGACCAAGATGCAGGATTTGCTGATATAAATCCAATTACAAAATCAGAATGTTGCTCAGCAAACTTTACGGCTGCCGCAGTGTAATCTCCATGAGCAAGGTTGCCAGCTGAGCTCATTTCAGCAAGCAAAAGTAACCCTCTTCCTTTTGGCAAACCCTTCAAGATCAGAACACAAAATTTACTCTGAGTACTGGTGCAATACATCAGCCATTAGAAGCTGTAACATTGACATATTGACTTTTTAACTCGGTACTAACTACTTATAAGGCATGTAATTATGTAAAGCATATCATACCTTCAGCTTCAAGCCATCTACAATTCCAGGTCCAGGAACTACATGCGCATTAACAATATCAGCCCAGTCTGATATGCGGAACATTCCTCTGAACCAAAGTAAAAACACTAATTATATTGTGCATATATAGAAGACACAAAATTGCATAGATGGTTTACAATGCCCTTCTCTCACCCTTCATATTGCATAGTTACTGTGTTTCCAATGTCAGCAAATTGGCGGTCTTCAAAGATCAAAAAGTTGTGCTCTTCAGCAATCTTCACGTAATATTTTAAGAATCAATTAAATGGAAATAAGCTATGTGAAAACGAATTCAGGTTAATGGATTTGGCATCTTGAACAGCGAATACCACATTGCTACAGTGAAAACAGATATAGAACTTAATCAGATAAAAGCACGTCTAGCAAAAAGAGTAGATTCCCTTGGTATAGGTCCATCATGCCCAAATGTGAAGAAGCCATATGGTGGGCGTACAAAACAGATCAAATAAACATAACTATAATATAAATGTAAAAGTCAAACATACCCCTAATAGAATAGTATGTACAAAGACACTCAGTACTGCTAGACATGATCCTACATCTAATTTCTGAGAAACAAACTCCAACTTAACATATCTACCTGGACTACTATGGCACTTCTAATCTACCAGCAAACAAAATACAAGAAAAGCATTATTGATAATAAAGAATGGTGAAAAGAAAAGCAGAGAGCGTGTTATAAGCAAACGTACCGTACGGAGCTTGGCACCAAAATCTGCTGTAAAATCAGACAAGATATCCACATGGGTTTTCAACATGCAAATCTCCGACCAACCTACATAATAATTGGAGAACAAAACTGGCAGGGAAATTTAATGTTCCAAAAAAAGGACAACAAAAGAAGGAGAAGAAAAGATGAAAGGCACATGTAAAGAAAGTACAGAACTCAAATAAACTAAACTATAGAACAAAGGTCGACAGGGCACCGCTCGCACATCAAGATATTCACTTCTCAAAAGTTTTGTACTTTCACATGCCTAAACATAAGTAAACCACTTCATAAGGAGAAACAAGTGCCATATATCTGGATGTATTCACACAACCCCTAAATTTGTTTGTACCTAACACAGGGACTAATACTTATGTACAAGAAATTCCATCTTAATGCACACATTTCATGATTAGCCATCTATATGTCATCCAAAGGAGAAATGACTTGCTGACCTTGAAGTGCTTAAGCCCAAGTGTCTAACAAACAAACACCAACAACTGTATAACTTATTCATACTAACTTATATGGACATATATACCTTCTCTGCAAGCTCAAGGAGCTCTTTCGCCGTCCCAACATCCGCAGCAACACACAGATTGCTCTGCTTAGCCTCCAACACCTCGAACAGCTTCCTCCCCATCGGGTTCGCGGCCAGCCCCGCCCTCTCAGCAAACGCCGTCCTAGCCACTCGCGGTTTCACAGGCACCCCAGGCACCGCCACCTTCTGTTGGCGTCGAGGAACCGCTTCACCTCCGCCGCCTTCTCCTCGCTCACCTTCCCGTGCCTCACGAGCACGGCGAGCACCTCGGTGAGGGTCATGAGCGAGTGCAGCGTGACCCCGTTGGCCGCGAGGTTCTCTCTCCCGCCCTGCTCGCGGTCAACGACCACGACGGCGTCGGCGACCACAAGCCCCTCGGCGCGGAGCGGCGCGGTGGTCTCGAGCACGGAGGCGCCGCTGGTGACCAGATCCTCGACGATGAGCACCGTGTCCCCGGCGCGGAACGAGCCCTCGGTGCAGCTGCCGGCGGTGCCGTGGGCCTCATAGCGGCGGAGGAGCATGGGGACGGAGCGGGCGACGGAGAGCACGGAGGCGATCGGGAGCGCGGTGTAGGGGACGCCGCAGAGCAGGTCGTAGGGGCGCGTGGAGGGGAGGGAGCCGAGGAGCGAGGCGACGGTGGAGAGGAGGCGCGGGTGGGAGACGAGTACACGGAGGTCGAGGTAGATGGGGGAGGTGATGCCGGACTTGAGCACGAAGGTGCCGAACTTGAAACCCTCGACGGCGTGGAGGTCCAGGACGAGGGCTTCCATGGCGGCGGCGTCCATGGCTTGGCTAGAGTGTTGACGGGAGCGGGGAAGGACAGTGAGCTAGAAGTATGAGAGACTGTTTTCTTTGACGCGATTTTCATACGAGGCGTGCTCGAGAAGCTGCCGCCGCACGACGGTACGAGACACGGTGATATTGAGTGGGCTCGCTTTGGCACGACAGGCTCACCTCACCCGAGCCTGTATTTTTTCGATCTTTGCTTAGGAGACTCCACCAAGCACAAGGTATCAGAAGACCCAAGCAACAAACAAGACCAGAAGAGCTGCACGAGCAACAAGGAACATAACATGCAAGCGCGTTCATGGGGAACTCGGTTCTATTACCGCGATTGCGAAATTATTGTTGAAAACAGCGTGCCGATGCTGGCCACATGGAACGCAGCGCCTCTTATTACATCCATCGCACGAACGCCAGTACATTTAGGTTATACACCGCGAGAGGTGCTTAATAAGCATCTTCATAACAAGCTGGATTGGTAAGCCTGCCACCCTTGGATGTGGTACTCCCTTGCGGTCTCGGCGGGATCACTCGCCTTTATGATCCCACGCCCGACTATGATTATATCGCTGCCCCTGTCGTTTATGACCTGTATCAAGACAAGTTGCTGGTGAGATGCAACAGCAGATAAGCAGATTGCAATAGCAGAGTTCTGATAAAGAAGAAGATTAGTCCAAAACACTAACTTACTAAGTATATAGTTAAATTAGTATGTTGTCGAGCTTAAAAAAGGCATGTTCCAGAAAAATTTGAAGATGTTACAGCAAGAGCACAGGCCGAAAGATATGTCAAAGATGCTGCATGTATGATCACATAGCTTCGAGATACAGCCATACAGGTTTACATGGCCGACTACAAAATAGTGTACAGAACAACAAACGAACCTATGTCCAACTATTTGGTGCATGAGATCCAGAATTAAATGTGACCACGGGAAAAGCACATCCAAGCTACTGTAGTAAGATATCTAACATACTGGGCTATCTCAACGTCTGTCCATACTCCATAACAGCACACAGTAGCACCATTCCTATCAAACCCTCAACAACTGACAGATATTTACTGGTACATATGGACAGTATAGTCCAAATATACTTTCATATACTCAAAAAAGGCATATATAACCTTCAAGCTTTGTAAGCTATTATATTAACAAGAAGACATCACAATAACTAAAATCTTGTGCAGCATAGTACATCCACAATACTACTGAAGTCAACTTTATGAAAGTTCTAGCAACTTGAATGCATTAACATGTGTGAAGAAAACACTTTGTAAAGACAAGGTTAAACTCACAGAATAAGGAGTGGTGTACTGTTGCCCAAGAGCATCTCCTCCAGAAACCATCTGCACCCCAGGAGTGGCATGGATAAACGCTGGACTTGATGGTGCCACCGACCAAGATGCAGGATTTACTGATATAAATCCAATTACAAAATCAGAATGTTGCTCAGCAATCTTTACAGCTGCTGCGGTGTAATCTCCATGAGCAAGGTTGCCAGCTGAGCTCATTTCAGCAAGCAAAAGTAGCCCTCTTCCTTTTGGTAAACCCTTTAATACCAGAAGACAACACTTACTGTGAGCACTACAATACGTAAGCTATTAGCAGCTGCAACATTAACTTATTAATATTTATTAAGCATGTAAACAATAGCATACCTTAAGCTTCAAACCATCTACAATTCCAGGTCCAGGAATTATATGTGCATTAACAATATCAGCCCATTCTAATATGCGGAATATTCCTCTGAATAAAGTAACAAAAACCTAATAAATATGCAAATAGAAAGAAAAGATAGTATATAGTGCCTTTTCTCACCCTTCATATTGCAAAGTTACTGTGTTTCCGATGTCAGCAAACTTGCGGTCCTCGAAGATCAAAAGTTGTGCTTCTCAGCAACCTAAAAGAAAAGGTTATAAAACCACACTATATAAAGAATGTGACATGTAAAAATCCCAGCCATGATAATAACTTTTGCATCTTGGACAGCGAATGCCACTTTGTTATGGTAGAAAACAGCTCTAGTAATTAATTAAAGAAAACCAGGTCTAAGAAAGTGAGTAAATTGCCTAGATACAGGTCGGCTGTTCCCAAATGGGAGGAAGATGGAAGATATTACAATGGGGGTACAGATTGGATTAAACAGATGCGTCTGTAATAAATACAAAAATGAAACATGCTCCCTAACAGAATATAATGAACAAAGGCACTTCATTCCGATAGACATAAAGATGCTACAGCAGATTTCTGACAAACGAAATGGGAGGAATATTATGGACACTGCCATTCTACTAGAACCATCTGAGAGAAGCATTATTATCATTTATCAATAGTAAAGCATGATGAAAAGAGAGGACGAGATTGCATCATAAGAGAGCATCATTTATCAATAGTAAAGCATGATGAAAAGAGAGGACAAGATTGCATCATAAGAGAGCATACCGAGCGAAGCTTGGTGCCAAAATCAGGTGTGAATCAGACAAGATATCAACGTGAGTTTTCAGCATGCAAATCTCAGGACCAACCTGCACAAAAATCAGAGAACTAAGTTAGAAGTTGCGTTAAAATTGAGGGCTTAACAACAGCAATGCAATGTTCCAGAAAAGGGAATGACTTTGTTCTTAGCATACCAAAAGGCCTTGCAAACAATGGGACTCGCCAGTATAACGAGAAGGTACAGGGTACACCAGTTTAATGAAGAAACTGCAACTAGACAATTACCATTTCAGAACACACTGTTTGCAGCACTACATGTGAAGGATACACAGCAGCATCCAAGCGCAGAGAACATCATAATACAATGGGAAAAAGTTGTTATGATGTCACTATCGTGCATCAAGTCAATGCATTCACTTCTGAAGGACTACAGTTTTGCACGCCTAAACCTAAGTTTTTAGCAATAGAGTGCAAAATACATGGAGGTGAATACACTGCCCCAAATTTGCTTCGTACCTAACTCAGGAGACTGAGGCTAACCTACACAAGATTCCATCTTAATATTAACAATGCCATCCGAAAGGGCTCTATGTTTAACTTACTGACGTAGTACCCATCAACTGATCAACATCAAAACTTATAAAATTGTACGGTTATACTTCTCAGCAAGCTCAAGGAGCTCCTTTGCTGTCCCAACATCCGCGGAAACGCACAAGTTACTCTGCTTGGCCTCCATCACCTCGAACAGCTTCCTTCCCATTGGGTTCTTGGCCAACCCCGCCCTCTCAGAAAACCCCTTCCTGACCACCTTAGGCTTAACGGCTGCACCAGGAACCGTCACCTTCCTGTTCGCGTCCAGAAACCGCTTCACCTCCGCCGCCTTCTCCTCGCTCACCTTCCCGTGCTTCAGTAGCACAGCGAGCACCTCCGTCAGGGTCATGAGCGAGTGCAGCGTGATCCCATTGGCGGCCAGGTTCTCCCGGCCGCCCTGCTCGCGGTCGACGACCACGACGGCGTCGGCGACCACGAGCCCCTCGGCGCGGAGCGGCGCGGCGGTCTCGAGCACGGAAGCACCGCTGGTAACCAGGTCCTCGATGATGAGGACGGTATCGCCTTGGCTGTACGATCCCTCGATGGCCTTGGCGGTGCCGTGGGACTTAACCTCCTTGCGGCGGAGGAGCATGGGGACGGCGCGGTCGACGGAGAGCACGGACGCGATAGGGAGCGCGGTGTAGGGGACGCCGCAGAGGATGTCGTAGGGGCGCGTGGAGGGGAGGGCGTGGAGGAGGGAGGCGATGGAGGAGAGGAGGCGCGGGTGGGAGACGAGCGCGCGGAGGTCAAGGTAGATGGGGGAGGTGATGCCAGACTTGAGCACGAAGGAGCCGAGCTTCACGGCCTCGATGGCGTGGAGTTCCAGGATGAGGGCTTCCAGGGCGGCGGCGTCCATGGCTAGGGTTTTGGGCGGGGTTGGCGTTGGGGGCGAGACAGAGCGGCGGAGGAAATGAAGGGGATGAAGAGAGGTTTTATTGCCGAACATGGATTTTCCCACCCATAACAACGCTACATTAACGTGGCATATTTTGACTCCCAACATTACAAAATTGAAGAGTAGAAAAATCATAGTAGAATTGCAATCTTCTTGAGTCATATTTATTGTATTCAAAGAGCATATGAATTTGAGCAAAAAAATAGTGTACTATATGCAAACCATAATATAATTTTTCTAAAAGGTCTAAGAGCCTTTTAGATTGAACACTTTAGAACACACGAGCCTCTAAAATTCCACAAGATTAATGTACATTTCCTAATATTTCATGGTAATTTTGACATCTACTCTAAACTCTTTTGGCTCATCGATGTACAATCGAGGTAGTTTTATGTGTTTTACAATGCCTCGTTCAAACGGTTGTTCATGTAACTTTTCTATGTCTCGCACTCACATTCTCTTCAAAATCATGTATTTCGTGTGTGCTTTTTTAATTACTACAATACAGAGAAGTCTTGAATAAATAAAATAGATTGTAAAAATGCTCTTAGAAAAAAATATTATGCCTTACATTTCTGCTCACATAGGAATAATTTCTAAGAATTACCATCCTACAGAGGTCCTACGAAAGTGCCTTTAGTAGACGCTTCTCTATCCAGGTGCCTACTTGGGCTATGTCACCTTCTTTTTTGTTTGTTGGATCAGGCCTAGGGAAAGCAATTGGGGTGTATGTTCCGGTGGGTTGGAGTGCTCTTTTTTCACTCGGCTCTCGCCGCCACTCGTGGCTATAGTTTGGCCCAGTGAGTTTTCGGGCCCATGTTACATTGTTTCAACTAGCACAGATGTGATATTGTATTGTGAAAAGCTCCAAACCCTACATGCACAAAGCCACCCTTCCCCTCGCGTCCCTTATCGAGCCCTGCGGCCCATTCGCTCGCTCATGCTCTCTTTCTCCTCCGGTCCCTTCAACGCTCACGTGCGTCTTAAGTGTTATCTGGTGGTATCATTGAGCTTTTTTCTTTCCATATCTATATTAACATAAGAAGCACGAGTTGGAGTGTGATACTTCCAATCCCGGTCATCCGAAATATTTAATATAATTTCATAATTCTCCATTCAATGATTGTGTACAAAGATTAGAGCCTCCCTGATCACTCATATACTTACTACCTCCTAATTATAGTTATCACGTCATAATACTCCTCGATTTCGATTTGTATAATTGAGAAGTGTCATTTTTCATGCTTGAAAGATTGTTTTCTAACATGCTATTTTTGTTAGGTCTTTATTAAGAAAAAATAATTCTAAAATTTTAATATATTCTTAATGTACGGTCTTTTTACTTCGAGTAGTTTTCCACCCATATGATTATATATTCTATGTAATATATATTATGAAAACATGTATTACACGTACGCAATTGCTAGTACTATGTGAGACTCTAAAGTGTGTATCAATGGAAATCGAGGTAAACCCTTTTTATCAAATAGAAAAAGAAAAGGAAACTATGTATATAGTCTAGTTATTTTCTGATACTGTTTGCATTTGACCATGCGGTTTTCCCTTGAGCTGTATTTAACCCGTCAAGTATCCCTTTTTTTCTATAGTCGATCCACCTAGTTTGCAAAATCCGCCTTTTATTTTCTATAGTGGATCCATCTATATGCGAATTCCTTGGATAAACAATTTACTTTCACCGTTCTCCCCATTCCCCCTCTTAATTTATGCGCATAAGTCAGATGTATATAGAAATACATGGTGAATCTTTAGTAGACGATGGTGCATCTAAAGGCATGTGGATTACCATTTCTTTGCCGGTTATAAACAGACGCAGAGGCAGAGAAAGAGAGTTTGAATGAATCTGGAACTCGAGCAGGCGAGCATGGAAGCAAATCAGAGCCCTGCTAGAATAATTTCCATTTTTACTGGACGAATTACAAGTTCACAGTCACATTCTGTAATCCTTTCTAACTTTACAAGTATATATCTGTTACATGGAAGCCTTGAACGTATGATTGGATTCTAGGTACTCACAGTAATCACACAAGCAAGTCTCAGGTGTTGCAAACAAATTGTTGACGTAATCATGTTGACAACAGAATGCTAGATCAGCAAATTCTGCAGAACGCAGTTACTGTATGAGCGGGACGCACTCGAGCTCCATCTCGAGGTGGCCACGCTCAACGTTCAGAAGCCTGACGGTCACCTCCTGCTTCACCTTGCCATCGATGATGGAGATAGCACTGTCCCTTGGGATCCAGATGCCGTCTTTCGCCAGCCATTTGTTGAGCTCAGCAGTATCAGAGATAATCTTGGTCTCGTAGGCTTTGGCTGCAGCAACCAGCGGCTGAATGTTAATCTCAGCCTCCCCCATTCGGTCGTCGGTGGTAAATGTGTCCTTGTCATAGACTTGCTGCCAGGAGATTGAAGCAAATGTTATTCCGGAATGAAAAAAGACTTAAAACAGGCACTCTTTAGCGATTATTTACAATGTCGCTGAAAATAAAATATATCTACCAGTTTAAGAACTGGTACAGGATCAGGTATCGATAGCAAAAGTCTTTCATTCCATACAGGATTCAGGCTGCTCTTTATCACCTTCGTTTTCATCGACTACAAGGGTGAAAAAAAGGAACTGGAGATCAGGACACAGGAAACTTTGCAAAACTAAGATATGGTGGGGATGAATGGAGTTGCTTACCTGGTGACCTAGGTTAAGGATGACATAAGGGTCGCTTGACATCACATCACGAATAGCTAGATTTGTGCCTCTTAAGATATTGACCTTAATTAATCCAACGAATTCTACCATACCCATCTCCATCTAAGGCAGCAAAGTTTAAATAAAAATTAATAATTCAAGTTAGAGTCTGCAGTGAGTTAATTTGGGATAATTTGATCATACCGGTTTCTTTACTGCTTTCTGCTCGTTCTCCTTTCTCCTCCAGCTGTTCCTGAAAGCATGGCCTAAACCATGTCGATTTGTACTACTATGCTGCTGCTGGTAATGATGTTTGCCATTGTTTTGTGAAGGGCATGAAAGCTGTTGGTTGGACAAAAATTGTTGAAGCTCATATTTTCGCCTGCACATACACGGATAAGAAAGAGAAAGATCATTTATTGGTAGAGCTGCGTCAGGCAAATATGAAACAGATCTGTTATGTCAGTGGTTCACATAGGACATCAAAGAACGAGGAGTTGCTAACTTAATGTATACCTTATAAAATCATTGCGATCCTCCGCCGAGCAATCTTGCCGTGGTTTCGTGTAGTTTCCAGGAAATGCTTCATATATCATGTTTACTGCAGCATTTCCACCCGAATCAGCTAAAACATCAACTTGTTCATCTGTCCATTCATCTAGCTTCACTGAGACCACCTGAAATAGACAGATTTCTACTCAAACTCCAGAAACGGATATTTAAACCACCACATTAGATCTGCACTGGCCAATGGGCATTACTCTCACTTATCGTGTGTATTTCATGGTGAAATATTCTATGCTAGCAAATATTAGCAAAAGTACTGTTTGGGAGTGTCAATATGACATAGTGACATGTGCCTGGTTTCTTCATTCAAAAGCCAACCATCTACTTTTGTTTGTTAAAGATGCTTGCTTCTCAGAAAGAAATGCTAATATATGAGCGTGGTTGTGTGCATGTGTTTCTCAAATCAAATCTGTGATGGTGAGCATCGGAAAATTTTATATAGCATAAGAAAACTATAGTTGAAACTTGAGACATATGCTTTACTGTTTGATACCTGCCAACCCTACGCATTGTCCTGCAGGGTTGGTACCAATGACCAGGATGAGGAAATAGTCTCAGGGTTACGCTACCGAGTTTCAGAAGGGGCTATTGAATGCAAATTTGCAATGCATGCATATCGAAACTCGTCTAGAGTCTAAATATATTGAAAGGTCATAATCTGTTCTCAGCCAACATCTCCAATGGCTGAACCATCAAATCATGCCAATAAGAAATGAAACTGAAAATGGAAGGACCCCGATGACAGATGCTACCAATGCAGAGATATCATGGCTACCTTGGAAATGTGCACCCCGAGACTTCTGTGAGCTCCAGAACACTTGATACAAATGAACACACCAAAAGTTAATGACCTGCAAACACCAGAACCATTGGAAGAGAGTTGAGAATAATATGTAGCACTCAGTCTGAAATACCGTGCTAAAAAAGAATGGTTATCTCATAAGGAAATAAGAATTACAGATAGGGCTGTAACTTAATTTTGGTTCAGACAAACAGGTGATATCAAATAATTCGAAAACCAGTTATCACAAAGCAAATTGCTGCTTTGAATTTTGCATTTAAGCTTTTCAGCTCGGAATCGTAGTCAAGAAAAATACGGAACAACACTCGATGTTTCTCTAAGATGAACCTCATGCATATGATTTGTATACGCTGCAAAAAGGTTTTAAAAGGAAACAACTTACAGAATTCAAGGATACTTACACCCATTTTGGATCTGGAGCACCACAGTCGGCACAAAATTTGTTTGCTGGTTGGCTTAGAAGATGCTCTAATCTCTGCGCTGTACCAACTGGACCTGGCACTGATCATGGAAGCACATTCGCTCAATATAACAGTAATAACGAATGCATATGCAGCAACTTCATGTGATTATTTATATTACACAGAGGAGCATTTAGCTTTATCTATATGCTAAGTTTTAGGGGAGTGGAAGGACGCATTACGATCAAAGATGGTGCTTGAAACTAATAACTGCAATCAAAGATAAAATTAAAATTCCAGATTATTCATGATTAGAGCCGCTATTTGATTGTTCCTTTCTAATGGGTGGCTATCCAAACCAAAAATGCAGACTCGAAAAGAAAGGTTGTATTTTGATCAAAATGGAGAACCACTAAATAGGATGCAGCTAAAGCGTGCAAATTTCACAGCTTTGAATAATTAACTTGCTTACAAATTCAAGACGGAAGACACGATTTCACCTACATTTCTGCAAGGAGATGATTACAAACGAAAAAATAATTTGTTTTCTCGAAAAAAACAAAGGAAACAATAAAGCAGAGAGGGAAAATATTGAGCGGGCAGACCTGGGTGATTGGCATGGTCGCTGGCGCCCATCTTGGTCGCCATTCCACACGCTTTCCTTCAAGAAATGAACGCCGGGATCGCGAGTTAGGTTTATTTCCCGCGAAATGTTACTAATTAACACGACGGACCACGCAAGAAACGCGACAGATTTTTCTCTGAATAAAGAAGGAAGGGCCGCGAGAGGCTACATCAACCAAACCGCGATCCGATTGCGAAAAGAACATACCTTTGGTTGTGATACGGCTTCGAGCTATCGACGAATGGGTGCACGAGAGGATTGTTCCCCTCCATTTCCCTCCTCCCCTGTTCCTCGCCGCTCTTATCCTCCTCCTCCTACAAGGCTACAGCATCCTCGCCTCCATGAGGGGCCATGAGAGGAGAATGTGGCGATCCATCACCGGAATAATTAAATCAGGGATCTGGGGATTTGCCGCGGGGCAGCTCGGACGGAGTGATTAAAGAAATGGGAATGGAAGTCGTCGGCCGGGCGATTTGCCGTCGAAGCAATAGCTGCTCGTGTTTCTTTTTTCTTTGTTTGATCTTGCCGGCGACTAGTTTTCCTCGTTGGGTTGGAGGAGCGGAGGTTTGGGTCAAAAAATAGGGAGCGGTGGGGGCCAACGGGCAGCGGTTGTTGGTCGGGCCTGGGGCTGGTAGAAAAGAGTCCAACCTTTGCTGTCTCTACCCGAAAATGTGTTTTCGTCTTGCTCAGCTGTGTTTGGAAAAATCGTTGTGAAGGAAAAGTTGTCTCTGGAAAATGGATGCTGGCGACTACTCCCTCGTACGGTGTTTTCGTGGTGCACTCGTTTGGATACGATGATCAACAAAGATGCATGGAGAACAGCATAACTCAATCTGCTGTCGATGACACCGACGCATGCAATGACACAAGTGCACGTGATGTTGTGGATGGCCAAAAATTATATATATTAATCTTTCTCTCAGGAGGCCAACCTCCAAATGAAAGGTGGTGACTCCTTATTTATAGGGAGGAAATAAGGAGGAAGAGGGATAGAGTATATTTATATTTCTGTTTTTGGGTAATTTATAGTTTTATACTTAGACATAACACATCATTAAAGGCATTAAAGTCTTTTCTCTCTACCCCTATAAGATATTCTTTAGCATATTTCTTGAGTCTTCATGCAGCCCGACATCCTATTACAGCACATCCTGTCATGGCGCACCCGCCATCGTGATGCATGCCTTGACTCTCACTTTACAAAGCTCAACGTTATTGTAGCCTTGGATCTTGTTTTACAATGCCCAGCGTCGTTGTAGCCTTAGATCTTGTTTTACAACACTCAATGTCGTTGTTGTCTTGAATCTTGTTTTACATCGCTTAATGTCACTGTTGTTTTTTATTCTTGTTTTACAACACTCAGTGTCGTTGTTGTCTTGAATCTTATTTTACATCGCTCAATGTCACTATTGTTTTTTAGTCTTGTTTTACAACACTCAGTGTCGCTATTGTCTTGAGTCTTGTTTTACAATGCTTAGCGCCATTGTTGTGAGTGCTTGTAGTCCCTCCCGACAGGTGGGATGCAGTTGCATGGGGTGTTGTGGCGGTAGGGTTTGGCTTGTCACGGCGAAGCGCGCGTGGTTGCAATGGAGTTTATGTTGTTGTGACATGATATGTGTTGTCGCGGTAGAGCGTCCGTCATCGCGACAAGTAATTTGCTATCGCAACAGAGTGTTCACTTGTCACGGTGGACTATTCTTTGGTAATATTCCTTGAGTCTTCATGCAGTCCGCCATCGTGATGCAGCCTTGATTTTCATTTTACAATGCTCGACATCGTTGTAGCCTTGGATCTTGCTTTACAATGCTTGACATCATTGCAGCCTTGGGTCTTATTTTACAACACTTAGTGCCGTTGTTGTCTTGAATCTTGTTTTATAGCACTTAATGTAGTTGTTGTTTTTGAGTCTTGTTTCACAATGCTTAGTGCCGCTGTTGTCTTGAGTCTAGTTTTACAACACTGAGTGTCGTTGTTGTCTTCAAGTCTTGTTTTACAGTGCTCAGTGCTGTTATTGTCTTGAGACTTGTTTTACAACGCTCATGGCTGCAGAATGTCCTATCTTTGAGTTGCTTATCCTGACATGTTGACTAATACTACAACACGAGTATCAAACATTTAGCATAATTGACATAGGATCCCACCGTTACTTGGGTTTTTGCATCTATTCGGGGCGGGGCATCGAGCCTTCCTACGATAATAGGAACACACTTGTGTTATTTGTAGTTTTATACCATGTAAAGAGCTATAAGCAACGGACACAACGTTTACAAAGTTCCATTTATCGATGCACATTTCAAAAGACACATGCACGCTAGTTGTAAACGCGAGTCGAATGGGCCACGCGCGAAGGACTGGACTGCTTTCCAATTACGATCTTACGATGCTAGATGTTCTCATGGTTAATCCAATTGCTATAATTATTTAAAGGATGACATGGTTTAGTTAGGATTCTGAATTAGGAGTCAATTTTACAATAAAAAAAGATGAGTCTCACGGTGAACACTTCAACTCTTTTATAAATTTAAAAGAATTTCCACGGATCAAATGCAGCGTTAGTTCTTGAGTAGACCGGATAACAAAACATCACGATTCTTTTTGGTATTGTGGTGGTTTTGTAATGAATCTTCTTTTGTTCTGATATGATATTGTTGGGTCAGTTCTGAAAAAACAACGATGTTGATAGGTGGCTGCATTTCCGTATATTTTAACATTTTCTAAAAGAACATAAGTTTTAAAATGCATGCTGGTCAAAGTTCTATTGACTTCATATATATAGATAATATATATACAATATAATTCAGTTAGGTGTTTCAGGTGTATCACTAGGTTTGCAATAAGAATATATTCATATAAACATCATCTATTTAGTAACGCAGAGGAGGTATTTAAAAATAAGTTCAACCTAGCACAGAAAAACAACAACAAAACTGACGTTCAAATTTGCAATTCGAGCCAAATAACTTTGGGAAGCGAACCAAATACATGTGGAACATGTATTTTGTTTTCTTTCTTTCGAGCGGTATTCAGATTGTTGGGCTGTACGCCGTGTCCGTGTTGCACTTGCATATGATTTGGTGTGGCCCAAAGACGGATGGGCTTCGCTTCTCCACCCACCTCTTCCCTCCAGCCGAACCAAAACCCCTCTCGCCGCACCGCGCTCTCACGCCTCCCGGCGGCTTCAACTCGACTCGCCCCGAAATCCCGACAACCCTAGCCCAGTCCCGGCTCCTTCTCCCCGCCCGGCGGCGGAGATGATGCAGCAGCAGCAGCAGCACCCGCCGCCGCAGCAGAGCGGCGGCGGCGGCGGCAGCGGGGAGTTCTACCGCGGCCCGCTGCAGCCGCCGATGCGGCAGCTCTCCGCGGCGTCCTCCACCAATCTCCCTGCCGACTACGCCGCGCACTCGAGCCCCGCGCCGCCGTCGCAGCAGCATCAGTCGTCGTTCGACGGTAACCACGCCACTCCCGCTGGTAGTCGTCACTGGTTAGGGTTAGGGGGTGGGCAGCGAGATTATTATCTCCCTGCTCAGTTTTTCTTAAGATTGCGAGCGAGCTTTTGCTTAAAAACACTCTTAAAAGCCATTACTCTGTCACAGTTTGCCAGTATCTTTTTGGTTAGCATTATCGTATTGCAACTGACGGAACTTGTATCGTAATTTTGACTCAATTCAGGTTATGGGGACAATTTTGGTGCTAAGAGGATGCGGAAGCCTGTCCAGCGACGAACAGTTGACTACACAAGCTCAATCGTCCGTTATGCTCAGGTAATACACGATATTGTTTTTCAAACATTATAATGATGCAATCTTTTGAACTATGTCTAAGGGAGCCACAAAAAATATGCCATTCTAACCTTTTACTTCGATTTGGTTTGTGCTCCCTTTTATGTGTGGAGAATTTGACATGGACATGAAATCAGTGGTGGAGCCACAATTCAAACAATGGGTGTACGGAGTCAATTAAATGTTTCGATAGAAAAAAATATATCAAGATCTACAATAGCAAAAGTCACGATACAAATTGTTCATGCTAAAGGCAACATAAAAAGATAATTTAGACAGATTATGAAACAATTAAGAATGACTGGTCAGTACATAACTCGACGTTCCTTAATGACTTGGAAGCAAGAACGCGAGATATGAGATCTTCATCCTTAACTTGTAAAAGATATTCCCGCTCGAGAAATGCAACCAAGCAATCATTTAAATATTGATTTCACATGCTATTCGTTGAATAAAACACCCTCTCTACACTAGATTAATTAATAAAACACCCTCTTCACAAATTTCATTGAATAAAACATTAAATTTCACTTTATTATTGTCTAATGGTGCATCAAGGACCGCTAAACATGATGGGCCAAGTGAGAGTGGGCCTGTGGGAGCCTAATGGGCTGTTTTGGGGATGGGAATGGAGGAGTAGTAGTTGGGTAGCTGACTGGAATTGCATTCACTTTATTTATGGATCTTTTGAGCTAGTTTTCAGTATACATGTGTATTATACCCACTTAATCACTGTTTTTTGTCAAAAATAATGGGTGTACATCTGTACATCCATGTCCTAAGTAGATCCACCCCTGTAGAAATGCTCATAAGTTTGTTTTGAGCAGGCTCGCATGTGGCAGCGGGATGCAAGGGACAGATTCACATTGCAGCCAACTGCAGCTGCTGTCCTTGACGTAAGTTGTCAACTACCTTGCGTGCAATAAAATGTTACTCCCTCCGTTTTGTTCACTTGTCAATTTTGACCACTTTTTGTGTTCACAAATACTTGTGAACACATTTTTCTAGGTGTTGTTTCCAAGTTCTCTAGAACCTCTGACTCCTTTGGCTCCATCTTAAATCTTAAATTAGTTTAACCTCAATTTTGTCATGTAGTTGAGGGCATTTTGTCATATCAAGAAAAATTCATGGCTCCCTTGGTACTTGTGCCCTAGACAAAAGTGACAATTATACGAGAAACAGAGGGAGTATAAGATAGTAATTGTGCTGTATAAACATGATTAAAATGATGTTGCTATATAGTCTGTCTAACAAATATAGTTTCTGATCGTTGTTTTGGGTTGTTTAGCTCCATAAGTAATGTAAATCTTTTCAGTTGCATCACAACACTTCTTTTTTTTATCATTTTATTAATCTGTCTGATTGGATGTTTTGACCTAGATAACCAAATGCCACAGTATTTATGAGATATATGTGAAAAAATATCTTCGTAAGGTACAAAGTAAAATCGAATGAGCTCAATGGATTAAGTTCATACAACTTAATCTTACTGCAATTTTGTTTGAAACAGACCTTCCATTTGTCCTATCTTTTAGTTAGCAAAGATCAGCGATCCTGGGGCCACTGCCACTGCCACTGCTGTTGAGTAGCTTTTATTGGTTTGTCAATAAATGCACTATGATACTGGATGAAAGGCAGGGCAATCTTAATATTGCCCTATTTCTGGATATGGTGAATCGTTAATAAGTGGTCATGTATGCCAGTATGCAATTTGTCCAGTGTCAGGCAAGAAAAATATGTGTTGGGTTAACGAGTGAACCAGGGCAGGGAATTGAAATTGATGATTGTGCCGGGAAGAAGCTATGGGAAAACTGTCACCCAGTCCTCCACCATGTCCAATTGATGAACATATGGAGTAATAAAAAGAACACTTCTTTAAAATCTTCCTTCATTTTGACCCTCTTTCTCAGATACGGAGGAGTATGAAGTGGTATGATTTTAGTTGTTACTTGGTTAAGGTTTTTGGATTTGATCACTGGAAGGTAGTGCTAATTTTGTAGCCAATTATATCACGTACCATCTTCAGTAATGAAATTCGGATGGATCAAATGTTAAATGTGGAAGATCTTGAAATTACATGTATCTACTGTATTGTGAACACAACACTATCCCTTTCTTTGTTTCGTTTCTAGTATCCTGATTAACACTTCTATTGCAGATGTTGCCATCTGTTGCATACCCAGATAACCCCTCGACAAGTTTTGCTGCCAAATTTGTACATTCGTCTATCAATAAGAACCGGTGCTCTATAAACTGTGTCGTGGTGAGTTCTGTGATATCTATCTCTCTACTTCCCTAATATTCCAGCTGCAGCAACTAACTGTTTTATATATATATCTGTCAAAGAGCCCCACCAGGCCATGGCAGCCAAATGGTTACACTGAACTCAACATAGATGCAATTCTAAGTAATGTATGTTTATTTACCGTACCTGGCATTTCAGTTGGTACTTAACTTTGACCCCAAGATAGGGATGATACGGTGATGCTTAGTGCAGGAGATACATGTTAACTGCATAAGAGGAATCACAATACAAGTAGCTAATCTGACACCTGCTTTACAGGTGGTCTTTTGCCCTTTTGACATCTTTCCCTAATACACTTTTTATCCAGTTGAAATGATGACTGCGATTAGTGTATTCACTAACATTGGCATAGTGCATAGTTCAAAACGTCAATTGTGTCTTGGCTTCTAGTCAAAGGGAAACTTAGGAATAACAATACCTTCAGAATGTATTAGAAAATAGATCAATTGTTGTAAGTGTACACCACACTTCACCTTATATAACTGAGCTTCCTATTCTTTAGAAATCTAAGTCCATCTTTATCTCTAGACAGCTATTTGGAATTTTTTTTTAATATCTATGAAGTTGCTGTATGGTCCTTTAATGTTTGGACTTATTGGTCGACCTTCATCTTTTGGATGGTAGACCTATTGAAGGATTAACGGCAATACGGTATTAAAATCTGTCACCTGGATCCACAAACACTGTTTGAAATTCCCAAACTTTTACACCAGATGGTAGACCGTTTGACATCTCCATGCCCAACCTCTTTCATATTGTTGTGATCTATGTGAAAACTGCTGTGAATGTTCTACTTTGATGTTATATATGTTTCTTTCACTTTTTTCCTGTCTGAGTCTAACATACAGTTATTTGTGGATAAAGTGGACTCCTACAGGCCGCCGCTTATTACTGGATCACAGAGTGGTGAATTCACCCTGTGGAATGGGCAATCTTTTAATTTTGAAATGATTCTTCAGGTAGTCCACATTAGCTGCTGGTAAACTTACTGATGTGTTAGTAAACTTGACTTATTTGTTGGGAACTTGATAAATAGGCCCATGATCAAGCTGTGAGATCGATGATTTGGAGTAACAATGAAAATTGGATGGTTACGGGCGATGATGGTGGTGCAATAAAGTATGTTTGCCCCTTTCCCTATACCATTGCTGGATACCTTCCCTTAAAAAATGGCCATATCAATACTTACGTTGTTTGACCTGTTAACGCCATGTTTTGAATTCCTTTGCAGGTATTGGCAAAGTAACATGAATAACGTTAAAGTGAATAAAACAGCCCACAGAGAATCAGTTCGTGACTTGAGGTGATGACTGTGCGATGTGCTATTGTTATTTTAGCGATACCAAGTTAATGCTCATTCCCTACTTAAACACATACTACAGCTTTTGTAGAACAGACCTGAAGTTCTGTTCATGTTCTGATGACACAACTGTGAAGGTTTGGGACTTCGCAAGATGCCAAGAAGAAAGATCTTTAACTGGTAATGTTGCTAAACTTTTCTTATGAGACTGTACTACTTGATGCTTGCATGTGTCTAGTTACTTTTATGTTATTACCTTTTCTTTTTGTCAATTAACCTGAATTTGCCATCAAACTCAGCCAGGCCATGGTTGGGATGTTAAAAGTGTCGACTGGCATCCCACAAAGTCTTTATTGGTTTCAGGTTAGTCACTATTCTTGCTAGCTTAGTTAGCTTATATTTGTCCAGAGCTCATTCATTTCTGTGTTATCCAGGCGGTAAAGACTATCTAGTCAAACTCTGGGATGCAAAAAGTGGTAGAGAGCTACGCTCATTGTAAGTTTCTTTGCCTCTAGTATTATGTTGCTAACTTTGAAGTTCTGTGGCACATCAGCACATGATAAGCTATATTTACAGCCATGGTCATAAAAACATTGTGCAATGTGTCAAGTGGAACCAGAATGGGAACTGGGTATTGACTGCCTCCAAGGATCAGATTATCAAGGTCAATAACTTTTGCTTTTGTACCTTGTTCTGTTTGTCCTTTCCTTCTGAAAGAAGTATACTTCTATAAGCTGTTACCATAGTTCTGCTCATGTATTCAACATGCTTGTGCTGGTGATGAAGACCATTGAAATTCATTTTAGTAGTGCTGATAGTTTCATACCAAGTTTTAGAATGCCCTTGGGCCACATGATCAGGAAAAACACCAAGCTGTTAAAACCTGATTAATAATCAATCACGGCCATTAAGTTTTGCTCAATAGTTGCAACTCGGATAGGATTTTTCCTCTCCTCTCCCAGGTGAATTTAATGTGATAGTTTCTATACTCCCTGCTCCAATAATATGTGCCTTGTGGAACGTGCGATATCTCTTGTTCTATTTGTCTATTTCTGTCCATAAAATTAATCACGCTATATTGGACAATTGCTCACTTGTTGTTAATGTGTTTCATGCAGCTATATGATATTAGATCCATGAAAGAGCTTGAATCCTTCCGTGGGCACAATAAGGACGTAACTGGTTAGAGTGTCATCCCAGAATTTTAGTTGTAGTTCATTTGCTTTACTTGATCAGACTAATGGCTTAAATGTTACACATGAAATTATAATGTCCGCCAATGCCCTTTTTTCACCATGGTTTTATTGAATGAGTATTATTTTATTTACTCTATTTATTTCTGCAGCTTTGGCATGGCATCCATTCCATGAAGAATACTTTGTTAGTGGGAGCTATGATGGAGGAATATTTCATTGGTTGGTCGGGTAAGATACACCAATAGTGCCATTGACATAATAATTCTTACTGGCCTGGGAGTTATCATGAATTTGGATGGACTGGAATTCAAAACTCATTTAACTGTGATCTTCTAGTGTTAGACCTACACCTTGATGGCCATGAAGCATATAATTAATTAAGTCTATTGTATGCTTAACTTGTGCGATAAGTATATGTAGTTTTCATGTTCTTCTGAAAATAATCACTAGTTACATTTTTTTGTTGGCTAGAAATGATATCTCAATCTGACAAACAAACATTGCATTGATTTGGCAGCCATGAAACCCCACAGATAGAAATAAATAATGCACATGACAATAGTGTGTGGGACCTTGCCTGGCATCCAGTGGGCTATCTACTTTGCAGGTACATAACTATTATTTTCTGAATTTTTGATTTAAGTACTTTCTTGATCTTGTCCGTGTGTATTATTATTTTCCTAGTGTACTTATAATTGTAGATATGGATGTGGAAACATGCCAATTATAATATTTTGTTATTGCTTATTTCTGTATCTGAACTATTCAAACCACCATCTCCGTCCGTGTCCATTTATCTCATTATTCCTTGTACTGGCATTAGATTGGGGCTGATATCTGTTTTATTTTCTTTCAGTGGGGGCAATGATCACGCTACAAGATTCTGGTGTAGAAACAGGCCTGGGGATCTTACCCGTGATAAATACAACAGTGGACAGATTCAAGGTCGCTTTTGATTTGGTTTCAGCTTGTTTTGTTTTTGGTTTATTTATTTGACATCTTGTTCCAGTCCTATAATGAAAGGATGGGTATGTGAATATGCTTGCAGGCATGATTTAGTTAGATAGAAGATTCCATGAACATTAATCTGCGATCGATAGTGCTTTATTTATCCATGCATTGTTTGGTTTTCTTTTGTGAATGTGGACAAGAAATGTTCAATGTTCAATGCTATTTTTTCAGGTTATGGTGATCAACATCCTGCTTTTCCTGGTCGTGCTATGAGTGGGTTCCAGATGCCTGAACCTCCAACAACACCTGGACCTTTTGCTGGTACAATTCCTGGCATTGGTGTTGCAATGCATCTTGATGGATCTGATCATGGGGAACAGAGACCATCTATACCAGGTCTTCCACCTGGGCCGCCTCCATTACCACCAGGCCCTCATCCATCTCTTCTATCCGCTGGGCAGCAGCAGCACTATCAACAGGTGCCTCAGCAGCAACATTCTCAATTTCGGCCACCACCTCCAAACATGCCACCAGCGCACATGCTTGCACATCCACAAGGACCTCGACCGCCAGTTCCTCAGCATCCATCAATGCCAGGTTCCATGCCAGGGCAATCACAAGTGAACCCACCATTACCACCCATGCCTCACCCAATGGTATATTCACCAATACCTTATTAATATTTTGTTCCTATTCCCTTTATGACTTTTTGTTGCCCAGTGAAAAAGCGCGTGCCTGTAGTTTCAAACTTGGTAGGTTTACCTGTGTGCAGCATTGCATCCAGTGAATTCTTTTTTATAATAGTTTACTATTAGACCTTTTAGTCTGATATGCTCATATGCATGGCTTCTTTTTTCTTGAACACTTAATCATTTCTAATCGAAATCTGATCATCAGCTAGAGGGACAGGTGCAACACTGCTATGCTATGCTACGGTTGATGACATTTGATCATTATAATTTGTGAGAAAACATGAATACATTTGAAGCCTTTGTTGCACCAAAATGAAAAACAAAACAAGACTTCTTTAGTGTAGAGGCACAACATCTTTCATTTACGCTGCTTATAGCTTGTTTATTCACTAGGCAAATTGAGATCTTAATGCTTGATCGACGGCAACATGCTTAAAATGTATACATGAGCTTGTCCCCGAATTTTGGTACTTGGATACATTTGACATGTGAGGTACCTGATGACGAAATTTGTACTTGGTTTTGGTTGTAGGGAGTGTTGCTGAAAAATCTTTGTTTTAGCATGGATTTTATCTTGTTGGGCAACTATGTAACACCGGTGTTGGTTCAGTTTCACTACTAGTCAGAGTCCCCTTCCCTGTTGGATAGCAAATGCAAGAGAGGCTATGGGCTGGGTATCTAACCATGGGGACAGATTCAAGACCAACATTGACGTTTCTGGAATCTTGACTAAAAATTGCTTAACAAACTCCAGACATCCACAATCACTGATCATAAACTTCATTACAGTCTGATGTGCTCAGCCCACACTCTCCAGAACCTAAAGATCGGACCGAGTTTTGGGCTATGGCTTGAATCCTGTCTGTTTGTACTGCAGTGCTGTTGTAGAATAAGTCCACAGCTAGTTACACTTAACTATTAGATGTGATAAGAGTTAGCTTTAAAATGTAAATTACATTTTATACCATTCACTTCTACTGGTTTTTTGTGAACTGCTAGAATGACGACCATTGTGTTGATTTTAATCTTTACAGGCAATGCAAGTCTCGTCAAACCAGATGCCTCAAATGCCACAGCACTTGATTGGCCTGAATCAGACGCATCCAGGGTCCGTTCCTCCTGGCAATATGCCTCAAATGGGTGGCTTCCCAAACGGAATGGGGAACATTCAAGGTGGATCAGGTGCTTCTGGCATGCAAAACTTTCCAATGGGTGGTATGTACAACCGATCTCAAGGACAAATGACTCCACAAGGACAAATGACCGCCATTCCTGGTTTAAGCTCTTACCAGGTGAGATTTTCTCGTTGTTTTAATGAATTTGTCGGATCTAAAGTGACCTGGTTAGACCAGGTTATCCATGTAGATCTCTGCCTTATGCTCTGTTGCTATGGCTTGGCTATATTCACTGGTATGCCGTTGATCATTGCAGCAAGGTATGGGCAATGTTGGGCTTCCACCACCACCGCCACAGCATCCCCCGCCTCGTGGTGCAACACCACAGTAATCTTCTGTAACTGTACAATGCTGACGGGGAGCTCGAAGTTTTCTGCTCTGCCGCAATGTAAGACCACTAATCTTATTCGAGCAAGTCACTGTAGGCTCTCCGGCAAGCCTCAATGTAGAACCAATAATCCTTTTCGAGCAAGCCTGTATGGGTTTCGGGCAAGTTCAAATATTTATCTTGGTTGATGCTCGCTTAGCTAGCTAGGATTTTGTTCTCTCTAGCTTTGAGTTCCAGCTTGGACACTCTTTTCTTGTTTGATGCAAGGCCATTCTGTAACAAACATCTCTGCGAAATGAATTGTTCATGCCTCCCATTTATGCTGTTACTGTTGTACCATTTTTCGTGCCATTGAATTCTTAAACATGGATAGTACAAGAGCTGTTTGCATGGCCACCTGTAAAGTAACAAAAAAAAATAGTGACTACACATAGTCAACCTGCAGCGCAAAAAAGGTGACTACGCATGCTCAACCTGTGGTTGCAGGAACAAAAAACAAATCGCAGTGTGGTTATTGAAACCGCAGAAACATTTAGGCTCAGGCATAAGAAACAACACAGAACCATTACATGCCAGCACTCGAATAAATTGCGCTTATTAATCCATAAAACCGACATCGGCATCGCTATGACATTATATAGAACAACGGATCAATTTAAAGGTTGTACTGAGCTAGATTCCAAGGAGCAGTTTCTCGAACGCATCCACGGTGGTGTATAGGAGCTGATGACATGATCCGAGCTGCCTCCTGCCATCCCCTCAGCTTCATCAAGGTCATCGTTCTCCTCGCATAACTTGCAAAGATATCCAAAAGAAAGCGCATGCTTAATACGATGAATTTCTCTTCAGACTTTGTACAAGAATCTACCATGTAACAGAAGCAAAACAAGTCAAAGTGACTAGAGGAGACGTTTCACCAGATCATGATAGATAGGTACCTGGACCGGCCGATGTTGGAAAGTTGGAAGAAACCGAACCTTGCAGTACTCATTGAACAGGATATTCAACACAAGCAAGGGAATCGTGGCGAATGAAGCTCCTGGCTTCGACTTCAGCCCAAACAGCCCTATCATTGTAGTTTGCATGAGCGTGACGGAAAGGAAGATGTAGTGGTGAATATTAGGCCAATATTGTCCACAAGTGTCATATGTGATCTCATATACATCTTCGATCTGTAAAACAGGGTTAATCAACAATCACTACATAAAACAGAAATATCAAGGTGATTGTTGGGTGACACAAAAAATGGCTGAACCTTCGTATGGATATTAGCTTTTAAATACTGATATCTGCAAAGGATACATGATAAATATTCTGTAATTGAAAAAAATGTATTGTTGCTTTATAAATGGGAGATTAAAATGAGTCACTAATCTAAAATAACACACTTAGAATTTTAGATTGAATCAGTAGCTTAAATAAATTTGAAGTTGCTAAAGGAAAAAAAGAGTATTGCAACAAGTCTTATGAGCTGAACAACCGAGCAAGAAGTAAATCACAAGAATCGGAAGCAGAATAGGTGCAACTACAGCATACACCATTCCAATCAATACTGCAAGGGAGACGATGGGCACAAATCTGTAGTAAGGGAAGCCATAAAAATATGGCTCCTGAGTATGTCCAACTGAAAGTGTCTTCAAGAATTGCCATGTGATCAAACCAGAACCTCCAAAGAAAACCCTGACATGCCGTTGGTCAAAATGTACGTGATGAAGAAATCTGACTGCAATGTAAACAAGTTAACAAAATAAATGCTTCAAGTTCTGAACTTTAAATGAACTGATTTCTGGATACAATTTTCCAAGCAATAACATATAGCATTTGGTACTTGGAACAACAGGAATGCAACTCAGTGTTTAGTTAGCTTCACCTGTACAGAAACAGCACTTGCAAGACGGATAGGGATGTCTTTTGGGTGCGTAAATGATGCTCCTATCTGATGGAGTAGAGAACCTGAAAGAATACTCAGGAAGAAAACATTTCCTAGCAAGAAGTAGAACACCATGTTGCAGGCCTTGATTTCCTTTTGACTTCTGGAAATGCAACCTTCAAATGAAGCCATACCAAGCATCGCGAAGGGAATCAAGTAGATAAATCCATTTAAGATCATGCTCGGAAGATACCCAGTTACAATAGAATTCAAACCTGGTCTGCAAGATACCTGTATTAATGTTGTTCTACCGAGGTAAACGCCAAATTTCCAACTGCCCAAAATTTATTTAAGTTTTAGCCACTAACATAAGTTGCACAGCTCTAGCCAGTGGGAACCATTTCTTAATCTTCTCAAATTGTACTATCCCTTGCACTGCTGTGACAGGGATGGTGAAGAACACCGTTAGTAGAAATGCAGCAATGAAGACTCCAAATTTGTATACAACGACTCGGCAGAAAGGAATAGCCAGATTTGACCATATTGCATCAGTTGGTTCAGGAGCATATCGTGTAACGAATGACAGCGGATTGATATGCTGTTGCATCTCAGCAGCTTGGGGAGCCTCCAACCGGGATTTGAATGAGACAAAAGCTACCGGTAACTCCTAGAGTTGAAAATGACATTAATATATGTGACGGAAATAGCATTAGGGGAGCTACTCTTTCTGTTTGGCTGCATAACCTACTAAAGTTACTATTAGCATAAGTGGGTGAATGCACAGTGGATACAGAGTTCCTTTTGTTTAAGCATATTTTCACACTGTAGGTGGCGGATAGACTGGTGTACTTCCTTCAGTTTTTCTTCCTGACTGCGCGCATCTATTGCTCCTAGTGTGAATTTAAACCAGATGCACTGCCAAAAGTTACATCTTCTGGTATCTCTTTTCCTCCTTATCTATTTCTCAAGGGAAGATGCCAGATTCTGAAATGATGATTACTTTTTTTTTGTGTGGAAATATCTGCTTTCATTAAGATAAGGACAACACAACAGTAATGGGCCAGTTGGCTACCACATTTGCGAGAACAACCCTCACAAAAAGGAAAATACAGATAAGCCCCTGGGGCAAACGAGAGCAGGCGCACGGACGCCGGAATCCGCTCCTCCGCCGCATCGCCATGGACACAGGGGAAGGACGAAGACGAACGCAGCAACACCAAAGAAACCTGCACAGAAGAATAGAGGATTGAACCTCGTTGAAACGCCTAGCGACGAAACCATGGATCCAAGGGACCCAAGGAAGTCGCATCGGGAGGGGCAGACACCCCGATCTGCGCAGGTGGTGAAGCCGACGTCGCGGACGGGGATCCGTGCTCCAGCACGCGTCTTCTCGAAACGGGAAGGCAGCCGGACCACATCTGGAAGCAGATCTGCAGAAAGAACCCGGCCAGAAAGGCGGCCGTTCTCGCCGGCGCGCACACACGAAAACCGCCGAGATCCACGATACAAGCCTACAAGACAAACAAAACGAGAAAAGAAACGAGACGGCCACTAGCACCTCACCACCGACAGAGGCGGCGATGAGCCGAGGTTGGAGCCGGACCGACCAAGACTCCCATCGTCGCCGGGAACCCCGACGAACCCGACGAGGTGGAGACACGAACGGGGCCAACCCAAGCCCTATCTACAAGCCCGGCGAAGGCCGTGCAAAATTTTGCCGCACGTGCACACATTCAAGAAAATTTCCACCGAGAACTCAACTCTTAGAACCGAACCTGTTCCTTGTTTTTCTCTTTTCTTGAAATGGACTTTTAGACCTGAACAATGACCCTCTACTTTTGCTATGCAGCAGATATTGGTAAACTCAACTATGTGGTTTCTTAAATGTATGTCAAAGTGGAGGAGCAAAAATGTGTCATTCAGAATTTAATTCATACACAGTTTTGAAAATAATATTGCAGTTCATGATGCAACAATAATTATAAATAAAAAAGACCTAAATTACATTCATTGCTACAGTGTACTCATCACCTGTAATGCCTCAATGTTGCCTATGTCGTGCACTACTTGATATGATTGGTATGTGAGGTAGTGCTTGGAGAAGAAGTGATCAGCATGACACCCATAAGTTCCATGATCTGGGCATATTGGAATTCCTTGAACTAAAATGGTAAATTGATCAGGTCACTTGCTGTGATACTTCAAGTATTCAATTCTTTTGTGGGACATTTCTTTGTACTCCTCCTTCAAGGAGATGCCAATGCAATCAGTACATATTTCTGTTTCCAATCAAAGCTGAATAGTCACTTGCACAATGCTACATTATTTTTGAACCAATTGATGTAATTAAACGAAATAGAGATTCCTTAATTAGGAAAACACACCAACAATTTAGTCAAGATAACAACACTAAATTCCTATGACAGCTGTCACAGTCGGACAACCAAAACTGCAATATTTTCATATCAAAGTTACGGTACTTAATCTAACAATAACAAGTGGATTAATTGACAAGTTTTTACTAACACGCACCTTATGAAGCAAATACACCACATAAAAGGATATGAAGCAAAGGCATGAAAAGTGCACCCAAAGCCTGTCATGGAAAAGGAAAACTAAATCAGTTACGAGATAAGCACTAGTTTCAGTTGGTAGGCAATGCTAGAGTCAGATGAATTTTAAATTAAGATCCTATGTACTACCTTTCCAAGTGTACACTAATACTACCTTAAAGCATCACATATAACCAGAAAGCGATTTGAAACTTTTTTTGACGAAACAACTGCAGCAAGCTATTTATTGCCAAAGATGGTCGGACAGGATACAAGCAGGAGATTACAAATAAGAAACATAAAAAATAAGCATGCTAGAGCTTGGGGGCATGGGTTAGATTGGGAAAACATAATTTGATTTACAAGATATATTCACTTTCCCGACCAATCTCGACAGATTTACGAACCATCGCAATGTTTAAGTTGAACATCCAATGAATACCTGCAAGGTGAAAGTGAAAAATGCCGACCAGAGGAAACCTGTCAGAGCCCCTTGTCACGTTGGATACCGTGAAAAGCTCCATCGAATTTGACCTTGTGCTGTCGGATGGACCTTGACTGGTATAATTTGCTGGTGCAAGGATGAAGACTCCAACAATTGAGCAAACATTGAAGCACTTGATCCTACATTCCGAATCATGTGATACCTAGCAGATTAACATTCACAACAACAGATCAGTGGATGTGCGCACCCGAACTTGAAGAGGCGGAGGACGGCGAGGGCGTCGAGGCCGTGGCACCGCAGCACGTCGTCCTCGGAGAGCCGGAGCGCCGAGCCGATCCACCGGAACGACGGGGCCAGCCGCCCGGTGCCGAGCGGCAACACGCCGTCGCCTCCGCCACCACCGGCCGGCATCCGCCGCGGAAGGTAGACGGGCGCGTTGCCGGGCTGCTTCTTGAGCACGGAGAAGAGCGACAGCGCCACCAGCGCCAACCCCAGGTTGATCGCCGCCGATGCCAGCAACCCCTCCGCGTCCATGCGCGCCGCCCAACCCAAACCACCGCCGCTCCGCTACTACCAGTGCATGCAACTGCGTGCGCAGGTCGCTCGCTGGTGTCTGTTTCGAGCCCGCGTGGCGGTGGTCGGCGACATGGTGGTCGCAGAGAGCGAGGAGCGAGACGTGGCGCGGCTAGAGCTCGACGCGTTCATCTCGCGCCGCAAATGGCGAGACACGGCCCATCCATTCCTAGATTGGGCCTTGACGGGCCGGCCTGCTCTCTGGCTAAGCTTTGATTTCTGTGGGAGAGAACACAACCAGAAACGAGAGAAGGAGCGGACGCTGGGAGGAAGAGGAGGGTGGGAGATGGCAGCGCCTGCGGCGGAGGGGGCCGCGGCGTCGGTCGTGGCGGCGGCAATGCGAACGGTGCTGGCGCGGGCGGGGCGGGTGGCGGAGCGGTCGGGGAGAGCGGCGGAGGCGGTGCGGGTGGTGGCGGTGGGGAAGACCAAGCCGGTGTCGCTGCTGCGGCAGCTCTACGACGCGGGGCACCGCTGCTTCGGCGAGAACTACGTCCAGGAGTTCGTCACCAAGGCGCCGCAGGTGAGGCTCGGATTGGGGTGGCTCACTCCAACTTGATTTTGATCTGCGTGCTGCGAAATCCATCGTGTATGTAGAAATGGCTGGCTGATTGTGTTGAATTGCTTGCTTCTGCCGTGTTTTGCAGCTCCCGGGAGATATCCGGTGGCATTTCGTCGGGCACTTGCAGAGCAACAAAGTGAAATCACTAGTAGGTATGGTTCGATGTTGCCTCCTCCAGTCCCCGTCGTGCCGCATTTGCTCATATAGAAGATTGTGGCAAATGATTATGTAGGAATTGTTGTTCTCTGCTGGGCACCGCAACTCACTGGATAATCCGCCCTTTTTTTCTTATAAGAATAAGAGCATCGACAAAGTTAGAGAATTATTAAGTGATGGTAGGTTGCTTATATGATTTGGGTCAAAACATGCTTAGGCAGTGGTGGAGCCAAATTGCATAGATTCAAATAATTCAGAACACATACTCTCTCTACTATAACCAACATCACATAATAGTCCGGTCTTCGGTGAAATGAGTTGTGGCCTCTTCACTCTTGGGGGGTTCAAATACATATATTATCCCCAATAAACAAGAAAACCCCATAGATTTTCATACTTATTAGGCTTATACTCCAAAAAGAATATCGGGGCCCCACTCACCACTGTTAAGTCTGCCTGTGTACTTAGGGTTGATAGTTTTAGGCAACTAACCATTACAGATGCTATTGCTCGGTCTTAACACATCTTTTCTGTCGTTTTGCAGCTGCTGTTCCAAATCTTGACATGGTTGAGGGTGTAGGTAATGAAAAGGTAAGAAATTAGCAATGAGAACACTTACGTCAGAGTTGAATGCACCTAAACTAAACCATACAGTTATGTGTGCACAAAAGGAGGAGAATGCTGGCTACTGCATGTTTGTGGAGAATACTGATAACTGCATGTTTGTTATATTAATTCCATCTTAATCTGTTCCCAATGAGTATGGAATATGGACCTGTCAATTAACACATAATGTCGACATACTTTCAGATTGCTAATCACCTTGATCGTGCTGTCCATAGCTTGGGAAGGGAGCCTTTGAAAGTTCTGGTGCAAGTAAACACTAGTGGAGAAGAATGTGAGTACAGAAAAATATTCAGAATTTTTGTCTCTTGGTGAATATTCTTTCCTTTTAAGACATGGAATTTCTCATTTGAATTGATACGATAGCTTAGTTACAGGATGTATCTTTCCACATGCTTCAAGTAGTGATCAATTAATTACATTTATACTACAATCTGTAAACTGCTCTAATATCACTATATTCACATCACTACTTGAGAAGGCATGGCGTAAAGTTTAATTAAACGTCCAGCCATATTCAAGTCACTGTGATGTTGTTGTATTTACGTTGTTCCTTCTTTCATGTGATCATGTTATAGCTGGCTTTCTCGGCAACAATGAATTCACTAACGAAGCACTCTTGTTGATTCAGCAAAATCTGGTATTGATCCTTCTAGATGCGTGGAGCTTGCTAAGCATGTGAAACTAGCATGCCCAAACCTAATATTTTCAGGTCTCATGACAATTGGAATGAAAGATTACTCCTCAACGCCGGAAAATTTTAAGGTGGTTTTCCAGTATCACATAAGCACAAATGCATACTCTGTGTTGACTTTCATCAGCTGCTGTTTCATGTAATCTGAATACAGGCACTTGTAAATTGTAAGCTGGAAGTTTGCAAGGCCCTTGGGATTTCGACAGAACAGTTCGAACTCTCCATGGGGATGTCCGGTGACTTTGAGCAAGCGGTAAGAACATATTTTCATTCATGTCTAGGTGGGAGCATCAAATGGGAACCACAAAATTAGGTGCAAACATGATCGAATTCTTGTAGCTCGATTTATCCTTAAACGAAGCAATTTTGATGTCTACTGTTTTGCTGTCTTTGCTCAGATAGAGATGGGCAGCACAAATGTGAGAATTGGGTCAACCATTTTTGGACCAAGGGAGTATCCGAACCAAAAGCAGAATCAGTGAGGCTCGCTCAACGCATCAACCCCAACTCAATATGAAATATGTACAAGGATGTTTCTTTGTTCCTCATACAGTTTTTACTGCCTATGTACATTGTATGCATGATGGCATGATGCCATGTTAATGTACATGTGAGTATCTGTTGTTTAAAAATGTATAGCTTCATGAAGGCAAGTAGAAGGAAAATTTGACGTATAACATGATACTGCATTACTAAGGGCAGCCCTTTTCCTTAATAAACCTGTTTGAGCTATAACCTGATATTGCATCACTAAGAGGCATGATTTTTACTGTATGTAGGCATGATTTCTTCAAGTTTTCACAAACATGACCTTTCATTTCATATACTCCACTACTGCTCAATCGCAGATTTTAGGATTCTACTTTTGCGTGCTCTACGCCTCCCTCACGATCTCCACAATTCCTTACTCGCTTCTTTCTTGCTATATTATCTTCCATTGCAGATTCATAGCACTATTACAACATTAATTTTTGTTACAGAGATTCTGGGATTCTGGAATTAAACTGTTGTTGTGTGGCTTGTACTGAATGAGATGGCAAGGATAACAGGATGACAGCATGCAACAAATGCCTAATAATACTTCATTCTACCCTCTATTCATTTAGGCCCAGATATTTATTTCAAATTTAGGCCCAGATAGTCACGAGTTAAACATTCTGTACAAATAGAATAAAGCCCATATTAACCTTTTGTCGTAGTAGATGAATGGGCGTGTGGCCTAGTGGTGGTGAGAGAGATGTTTACTTGTTTTCATCCACGTGGGTTAAACTCCTAGATTTGACATAGTGTGCTATTTGTTTGGAATACATGTACGCATGCGCATTCAATGGAACGTGTGCTCAGGTTAAGTGGGGCCGCTATATGAGTTGTATGCATCAGCCTTGTATTGAAGTAAAAACCTTTTTTTTTCTCGTGATAAAACAGAAGCACACATCAGCTTAATTTTCATACAATAAGGTTCAGTTTGTGGTTGCTAAACTGTGTTGAAATAAATTTATTTTATAATTTTTTATGTAAAAATAGCCATAGAAATAAAAAAATATTGTTTACCTAAGTAATAAAATAAGAAAAAATTAGTTAAGGAAACACGCAACCTTAATGTTTCAGTGCCACATCAAACAAGGTGGGGGCTGACACAGATTTGTGCCGAATTGGTGAAAATGCTTACGGCCGGTTCGCCCATGGGCCGTGGGATTTTTTTCGACTCGTCGGCTTCCGAGCGTCTCCTCTTGTTTCCCCAATCTCTTCGCCAATCCACCACCAGCCGGCCGCACCCTGCTGCCCTCTCCCGACGCCGCCTCCTCGTGTGGCTCCGACGCCGGCCAGCCCCCCGCCCCTCAGCCGCCGAAGACCCGCAGAGCTCCGACGCCAGCCACCAAGCCGCCGCCTTCCCCGTGGAGCTCCGACCCCGCCCAGCCCCCTTCCACCCAGGACGCCGCCCTCCCCGTGGAGCAGCGACACCGCCGCCAGGTAAGGTTTTTTCCCCTTCCGTTTCCTCTTGCTTTCTCGTATGTTCCATTGCATGGTTTGTGTAATCCTTCAAGCACTAGGTTTTGGGATGGATGAGGACTGAGGAGAAGGATTGATGTGAACTGTGATGCTCTTTGTGAGAGTATGTCAGAAGTTCTCATATTCGACAATTGATATTATTTGTGAATAATCCATTTTTGAGCTATATAATTTTTTGTTCGCCGAACAATCGATCCATTTTTGTGTTGAGTAGAGAGATATGGATTCAATTTTTGTATCGAGTACAGTGACCCGGGCGCTAGTCTTTGTAGCGGGTAGCGGCTGGAGCAGCCTGGTGCTGAGGAGAAAAGAGGAGGGACGTATAGGTCATTTCACATGGTGTTAGGAATAGAAACCTGTTTAATGAAAGAGATAGGGCAAATTAATAATTGGCATATAAAAAAGGGCATAAGATGTATTACAATGAACTAAAGGGCATATGGCATGAGGGCAATGAACTAAAGGCAAATGATCTATTCTCCTATTTTACAACCTCTCAAGTCTCAACTGATCATGTTTCTTGGAAAAAAAAAGTCTCAACTGATCATTCTCCTGGGTGCTCCATCTTTCAAGCGCAGGTAGGTTTCTGGATGGCTGGCTCCAAGGACATGAAGAGTTTAGCAGCGTCCCTGGGGGAGCTACATGTGGAGGCATCACCATCATCACCATCAAGGGAGAGAGAAATCACTGCGCATGGTGCACCCTAGCCTTGTTCTGATGTAGTATCACTAGAATTTGCAACCTGCTATCGGTTGTTATAGCCACTTAGTCATTATTAGTAGTTACCGTGGATATAATGTCAGCTTACCAAGACAATGACGGTTCTGTTTGAGCACAAATACTAGTATGCCATGTGTCTTATTTACCAATTTTGGTTCAGGCAATGGTGCTGATGTTGCTGCCAATGATGACATTTGGGATGATGCTTCAGATTCTCCAGGACATGGATCTACCTTAGACAGAGAATGGGCCTACAGGCAGAACCAGTTTCATAAGGTATAAAAATGATTTTGACTAACGTGATTGTTGGTTAATCATGAATCATGACTTTGCGTTGGTAGAAGAAATGTTTGAAAGTACCACTGTTGATTTTACTTTAGATGGGCTATAGGGATGGCATAACTGAAGGGCAGAAGGACGCTGCCCAAGAGGGCTTCAATGTTGGGTTTAGGCAATCTGTGCATGTTGGCTACAAGTGGGGTCTTGTTCGGGGTATTACCAGGTAAATTGGATTTTTTTTTCATGCCAATAACAGTTTTCTTGTACGGACATTCTCTTGTGACATTCTCGTTTATTTTATTTTCTGTTTCTTGTCCTTCAAGCAGTGCACTAGCTAGTCTTCCTGACAGCTTGAAAGAAAAATTGCTCCCCGATGTCCAATGTAGAGCAAAACTCCTGGATCTGCACAACTCTGTGCAAAGCATTTCAGCAGAGGATGCGCTTCAGATGTTTCATGAGAGCATTCTTCAGAATAATCATCTACCGGAGGAACCACATCTAACATCAGAAGCAGATACAACTGCAGATTCGAGTAGGCTCCAAACCCTACCAAAGGATCTTGTGTTATTATTGCATGAATGCCCAGATATTAAAGTTCGTGAAGAATTAACACGAGATTCATAAACAAGTTGGTCAAGGGAATTGCAAGAGCCGCCAATCTCCCAAGTCTGGTCAGAATCACGTGCGTTGATTTCTCAGGTTACTTAACATCCAGGAAGGCTATATATATGGTTCAGGAAGGTTACTTGCATTTAATCCTGCAATCCTGAATTCATGTTTGGAACTCAGAAGACTTGAATCTCAGAGTCTCAGGGACCTATAAATTCTGAAGGAAACTGTAGATACTGTGATGCTAAGATTATCTTTATCATATCCCTCCTTTCTTTTGCTGCAAGCCATAGCTAGTGTTGTAGCTGTATATACTGTAAACACGCATGATGACTTACAATAAAAACTTCCTGAGTTTTGTCATCTTCTTGTTCTCCCCTTACCAGGCATTGCTCTGGTTTACTTAAATCATTTACATTTGTTGATGGGCTGTAATGGTAATCTTCATTGAGTTGATCCATTGTATAATAAGCTCCTGGTTATTTATTCAGGAAACTTTTAGATAATGGTTACCCAGTGCAGGAATTCTTGAGTCATTCTACTTTTATTAGTTGAAAATCTTTAAACATTCTGGCATTTCTTAATCTTACATGGCATCTCTTAATACTGACAATCTGGCAAGCCTGCATAGTTAAGAAAGAAAATGTAGGTAGTAGTCTCCCCTTATTTTCTTCTTGCGAGGAACACGTACCTCATTTTACTTTTTCATGCTTTATGCAGCCAGAAAAATGCTAGTTATATATCTTTACATTAGTTGGCTTCACCAAATATACTCAAATTTGCTCAATTGGTCTACTGGTGTGATGTTGCATGCTGATATATCCTGGATGGTCCATGATAGTTGGACAGGACAACATATCAGTAATGGTCTGCTTCTATTATTACAAGGGGTTGGTGTGATTGGAGCGTCAAGCTGTGCGTTTATCCTTCAGTGCCTACCAGGTTGGTGAGAGCATCAAACCTTGTATCCGTTACGACTTGTGAGTGTTGGTTTTCAATATTAATGTCATTTATTCATGGTGTTGCATGCTTGATGTGCTTTCTCCTCGTATCCGTTTGGAGCGTTTTCTTATCATTTTTATTTGCCAGTTATTTGGTTTCATCTGCCTTATTGCTGGTTGCTTCTAAGTTGAGTGAAATAGTGAAATACCCAGCTTGCATGCTGTTTGATTTGTTTGCATGCTTCGAGGGTGCATCTTATATTCATGAGTAATCCGTACAAAATTTAGCTTTTTCAGAGTGCGAAGAGCCTACTAAGGAGTAGAAATAATTTATTAAAGCTTGTTAACCCTAGGCAATGGTTAGGTATGCATCAGGAAACCTCTGCACCAAATGATCGAGCATTGGAAATCTTCTGCTTTGGTTCTTGTTACCTGACATAGTATTCGGTTACATCTATGCTCTCTAGACGCCAGCAGGTTTGACGCATCTGTTTGTATGTCAACACAGTGCTGACACCCTAATTTGTGATGCTAAGCACTCAGCAGTTAACATATTGCTCCAACTTACTTCAGACGCATCGGCTTATCCTTGAAAAATAGTCCACACAAGATTAACAAGATGCGCTTTGTTACACGTGCACACGAGCAATCATGCATATATGATCACCTGCTTACCAGAAAACAAAGGGCAAACTGTGCATTTGCCTCTCCAAAAATGACACTTGAGAATACGAGTACGCACAAGATTATCAAGATACGATCTTGTTACACATGCTGTCAATAAGAGTTTTATTGATCTTTTTCCAAGGACTACATCTCAACATTCTTGCCGGTTTGCAAGTATCATACTCTGATCACTCGTCACTGAAATATCAAGTTGAGCACACGAGACTTATAGACATGCACTACGGTACTACACTAATCAGTTGACTCGGTGAGTTCCATGTAGCTCAACAAACAGATAGAGATCTCAGTTGATAGTAACCAGCTCTATCTCCACGTTGAGCAGGTCTCTGGCACTAATATTGCAGTGACCACTGAGTTAGAACCTCGATATCATGATCAGTTCCTGCCTAAACCCCAAACTGCAAAATAGACAATACCGCATCATAAGTCGTATCAATAGCATACAATTTTTTTGTGCCGCATCAATTCTACTAGAACAACTTTTACCCAATTGATCTGACCTCCAAAAGCTACCGCATTAATCAATTCTACTACTAGAACAACTTGTACCCAATTGTTCTTACCTCTAGAATCTATCAGTTGCATGCTTGCCAAGGCCTTGTTTGTGTGAGGTTCTTGTCGTCGTTGTGTTGCACAGACTTCTTGTCATCGGCAACTGGTGGTAGAACAGTTTCAAATGCCTGGACAAGCATCTCTACTTTCCTCTTCTGAGCACAAGCGAATTTTTTCACTGCCTTCCTAAGTGCATAATCAACCATCCACTCCTCGGCACCCTTCCGATCATCAGTCATCTGATGCCTGAGATCAACCTTTTCAGCATCTGGATGAGGTTTTACTGGAAGAATGTTTGGGGCCCTGGGATTGAAAGTCAGAATTCGCTTTCCCTCTTTAGGGGTCCCCCTCCTGGATACCATCAGCTTGTTTCTCTTGCAGGTTGTTGCATCAATAGGATCAGAACCTTCGTCCTTGAAAATCATCCTACCAAATGCGTTGGATATGTCATTGATGGAGGATTCCTCCGAAGCGTCACCGCGGCGATCTGCAGAATTGCCACATTGTTCAGTTCATCAGCCATCAACAATTGTTTCTGGATTTCAATATGTCGATCACCTACAGCATCGGAGCAAACAATTTCAGGAAGAGAAATTTCACCTTCAGATATGTCCCCCCCATCTTCTGCATCCAGCTCCTCGGAGATATCTGACTTGCAGGCACCAAAGTCTTCTGCTCCTTGATCAACCGAAGCCTCCCCGTCTTCATCAATCTCTTCTTTGCGGTGGCCGCGAGACTTTGTCGTCCCCAACAACTCGGCGAAACCATCCGAGATCACATCACTGGATCCGCAAGAACCGTCCACCGAAGCATCCGGATCCGTCACCTTGTCCTCCGTATCCCAGCAACTCCCACGATCGAACGTGACATACTCCATCCGCCCGTCCATCTCCTCCGTGGCGAGGTCGCTGCAGTTCACATCCGCGCTCACCGCTGTCGCACCGGTGCCGGCGCCGGTGTATACCTCGACGAAGAAACCGTCCCCTTCCCCGTCCACGCCGCCGCCGCCATTGTTGGTCTTGCGGAACGGGGATACGCCCTTCAGCTTCATGCTCTGCCCCGTCTTGATCAGCCGCCTCCGTGACGCCACGAAGCTCCCCAGCGGAACCACGGGCGCGTGGACGTGGCCCTTGAGAGAGCAGTAGGCGTACGTGCAGACGCGCCCCTCCGCCGCGGCCGCGTGGCCGCCGCCGCTGGGCCCCTTCATGGCGGAGGAGCACGTTCCCCTGCTCACGTACGGCGTCCTGCCGCCGAACACCACCTTGGCTCTCACTGTCTCCCTCTCCGGCGGCGCGGCGGAAGCCACCTCTCCCCCCACCCGGCCAGCCTTCGCGCTGGAGCTGCTCGTCGTCCTCATGTAGCTCGGGAGCACAGCCCGCGCCATTGCGACGCCACCTGCACAGGTACCGCCTCCCCTGCAACCCGAATCCGCCGGCAACCCGTTCTTGGAAGCATCGGTGGAATCCTTGGGCTTCTTGCGCGGCAGCTTCCGTTGCACCATGGCTTCTTGGAGTGCTCTCCTCCGCTTCCTTCTCAGAGGCGGGGGGCGGAGGCAAAGACAAGGAAGGAAAGAAAGATGGAGCGGGAGTTGGACACGAGGAGATCACGCAAGGAAGGTTGTGATGCTGGCGAGATGGCGATGGGTTGAATTCGATTTCCTGGCGGGGGAGAGTGGTGGTGGGGAGGCGGCTCGGGTGGATCGGTGTCTTCGGAATCGTCGAGGAAGACGAGTTCGGGTTCGGAGGTGGCGAGCGAGATTTTGAATGCGTCTGTCGCGTATCCTCTGTGGGCGTGGATCTTGTGAACCCCCTCCCTACTGTTATTGTTACTGTTACTGTTAATTACTGTAGTCTAGAATAACCTATGTTCATGGCTTGATTGGTTGGGTTGCATATAAGGATTAGAGTTTTTTGGTGCTTTGGTGGTGGTTTGACTTTTTTGAGATCTTTGTGGTAACTAATTGGGACTCCCATGAGGATGTTATTTATGGGAATGATCTTATTCACCAACTTTCAGGGGGAAATTGTAGGAAATCCTATCGTGGATAACCATCTCGTTTTTTTGTTTCAATATTTCGGTGCATTTGATTGCCTTACGGGGGTATGCGTGAAATCTTTCATGTATGGCAGTAATTAAATAGTGCATTGTAGGAGTATTTTAATGTAGCACATTATAGCAAAATAGATATAATCATACAATCACGGTACTCTTCTCGAAAAAAATAGCAAAATAGATAACCGATGTTTGGCTTTTATTATTTTGTTAAACCTCTAGACTAAAAAAAAACCAATCCATGTAAAATCAATCCATGTATATAGAAAGATGTAGAACGAGTAAAATTGATGCTGCCATTATAAGAGCAGTTAAATGTGACACGATTAATAGTTGTGTTTATAAAGATAATCATAGTTGTGTTTTTATTATTTTTATTGTTTGGAGTTGGAGTAGTCAGTAGTTCACACAAGAAACGTATCAATTTTTATCTATACTATCTTATAAAAAGAAGAATTTTCTCTCCTATCTTCGAGTCTGTACCGTCCAATCGTAATCATCTAACAACTAATATTACTTTGATAGTCTGTCACCTAAAGTTGATAGATAATTACTCACCATTACTATTCACTTAAAGTTAATAGATAATTACCTACCATTGTCTTATTTAATTAGATGGTCTGGCTATACCATTCGACGAAGCTCTAATCCCGCCCTACGCTGATCCAGGCCGCGCTGCCCTCCCAACACATGGCCCGCGCATCGCCGTCTCTTTCACTCTAAAGTAACACGGTTGCCGACAAGAAGCCGGCGAGCCCAAGCGTGCGGGACCCGCGGCGGCAAACCACAAGGGCAGAACCATCTCCTCCCGCTGCTGCCCCATTTCCTCCCGCCGTCGGCACCTGCCACCACCGAGCGTCATCCTATTGCGACTGTCCGACACTGCGACGCCATCAAGGACCACTGCGCCTTCCCCCTACCACCTGACGATCTTCGCTACCTCCGCCTCCACACCGACCTCCCCGCGTGGGCCTCCACTTCGTGCACACAGCCGTGCCGCGGAGGGCACGACGCCACCGCCACCGCCGATCTCCTCCTCCTCGCATGGCCCCACCACCACCGCTAGCCGAAACAACTCACGTGCCAATGGAAGCTGTGCCACGCCGATGAGATCAACGTGTTGCTCGACGACCTCGGCATTTATGGCGTGTCCTCGCCGCCACAGTCTAGGACAATCCACGATCCGGAAGATAGATTCGGCGAGAAACATTTGTATTGTGTCATTGGTTATATTCGATGTTATTTTTTTAACAATAAACAATAGTGATCACTTTCTTTTTGTACCATTTCCATTTATAAGTTCTTTTAGCCACTTCAACATCATTGTTGGTACAATACTGTATGAATAAAAAATTATATTTATAAATGTTAAAATATACTTTTCACGTTTAATTTATGTTAGTCAAGACATACGTTGTATATGCACGATTACTAATTCACTTAAAACCAACTTTTTTTTTACCACAGAAAGACCGAAGGTACGACCAATATAAGAACGGAAGAGCGTAATGACGCAAGCGGGTGCAACCCCGCAAAGAGAAGCGGAGAAAATACAAAAAGAGATGGCGCACGAAATGCGCAAAAACAGAAAAGGTGCACGGGTTAGCCGTGTTCATCGTAGGCCGCAGTTACATATAGAAAGATATAAAACTAAGAAAGTTGATGTTTGTATTGGGATTTGATTTTGATAATGTTGTAATTGCTTCCTGGATATTTATGATAGTATAAAACTCCAATCTTAAATAGTCAATCAATACATTGATTTATAGTATTCCTTCGGATCAAAAGTGTAAGCAGTTTTAGAGTTTTAGAGTTTTAAAATCTCAGAAAATCAAATATCTTTAAGTTTAATTATTAATAGAGAAAAATTACCAATATCAACAACAATATATCGATACTACCATATCCATCATGAAATATGCTTTCACAATATATAATTATTTTAATTTGAATCAATATATTTGTGAAGAAATTGATGGCCAAGATGTCAATTTGGAGACCGTGTCACTATCCAAACTTCTTATACTTTAGATCAGAGGGAGTATTAAGTTAAAATATTTTGTCTTACCTAAAAGATCATCTTAGCCTATGCAAGTATGTGTACCACATTGATTTAATTAACCGATTTGCTAAATGCTTAGTCCATCGATCTTAGCCATCCAACTAGTCTCAAGGTTCGCCTTAAAATTCTTTTTTGTTTTTCTCTGTTTTCGTTTGCACAGTTAGATGAATAATATGGGATACAGATACGCTAGTAATTCTGCTTGTCATATGTGATGGTATTTTTGAAATGCAACATAGCACACTGCAGCTCCAGAGGATGATGGCCCAAAGGGAACACGGTCCAGACGATAAATGCATTTTTTTACAAAACAATCACGCATCTCACGTGATGACGCACATGTCGTCGGCTCCAAACTCCTAGGCCGTTTTATCCGAATTTAATGCTTACATGTTGACAAAATGCTCCTCAGCTGTTCGAACTTCGAAGGGCGAGCATCTCATCAGAAATGGCTAAATGGCTATATACACAATAGCAAAACAGCTAAGAGCAACACCATTATTTACTACGGGCCCTTCTTGTTTATAGTTTACTGGTACACACGGTAGTAGTAGCAACAGTGAAATATTTGGTCCACAAGAAACAGTAAAGCATTTCCCTCAAAAATAGTACTCACAGTCACCGGGAATTTGCTTGTATTGTTTTTCTGAACCCTGCAGCACATGAGATGTACTAAAATGGTCTATTTTATACAATCTGGAGCTGCCTAGATATGGAGACTCGAGATTTATATTACGTATTTGACAACTTTAGTTCTTGATTATCTGAAAATAATATTAGACAGCGTTCGAGTATCCCTCCAGTGATTGTGAAGAAAAATCAAGTAAACTACAGCTCAGTCATCAACGACACATGGAAATGAAAAGGAGGATACCCGCTGCTGACAGTGTTCAGTTAGTCAAATCGTGTTAAGTCAAGCAAAGCCTTCTAAATTAACAAAATAAATTGTCGAGTCAAACAAAGCACTACGACCTAGTTAGTGCTTATATTGATATGTGCATACGGCTTCGCAGGAGAGAAAACAATTGCACACAGTAGACGTACGTACCCCAATTTTCTTGCACTGAAAACTCCAAATAAAACTGAAGTATATCTGGTGGCGAATGGCGAGAAGGTCAGTGCTTCGAGGTGTTTCAGTAGGTTTGGCCATATGGAAGTTGATCTCAGCGATCTGGTTGCATTCAGTTATTCGTTTCGTTGGCAAAGCACACGAAAACAACACGTAACTGTATCAATCAACTTTGTTAAGTGTTATGCAGGATTCCCCCCAAAAAAACAAAAAAGTGTTATGCAGGATTGTAGTGCTCTACGGGACAAGGATTGCCTCGAGGGCATCCGAGCGAGCGGAAAGCTATAGCAGAGACCGATTGAGGAATGCGACGCCGAGAGGACGTAAGATGAGAGAGAGATACGGGAGAGAAGGGAGGGTAACCTGTTGAAAGTGATGTACTACAATATAATTTTATTTAGGGACGATCTCCTACTAACACTAGAACAAATTGAAACAACTGAAATGAAACATAAGCAACAAAGACTATTGATAAAAACAAAAGTCACGTCAATATTCTCAGAAGTCATTATTTCTAGCTCCTTCTTTCACATCTCGGTATTCCTCTGAGTCTCCGGTGAAGAAACTGTAGAAGACCAAACCTACACAAACTGAACTAATTTTAAAAGTTTTGAAGAGTCGCATAAGCATTCACCCTAATGTGTAGGAATCTAGACCTTGAACGCATTGTTTTGAGGACACGTCTCTTACAAGACAGAATACTGAACTGTTGCTTCGTTATCGGATCACCAAGTAAACGACAAAACAGGATAATTACTAACCAAAGCAAACTCGACGCCACCATTGTTGCCACCACCGCCAAGTCTGACTAGAGCATAGGACGACAATCTATTGGATCGAGAACTGTCAATCTCTATAACCAAAACACCACTAGCTCTTTAATGTCGGTCGGAATGGAGATGGAATTGAGAGATTTTTATTAGACGCCGTCAAGAAGATGGATGTCAAGAGCCTGGAGCAGGGCCACCGCGGCCTCCTATTTGTCGTGTGGAAAGTAGTCCGGCCCGAATGCACAGTGATCCCGTCCACCAGGCACCAGCGTAGGACGCGATTCTCAAGGGGGAAGAAAAGGGAACCAGCGTAACTCGAAGACGTTTTGGGTCTCGATCGGTCGAACATCCGGTGGTCGCTCCCGCCGTCTCGCTTGCCCCGTTGCCCGTCTCATCGGTGCGACGGTGCTCGGCGGAAGCAGCTCGGTGCACAGAGGAGCGAGGCAAGCGCTGCACGCAATAACCGACCAATACATTGGCACGGCCGACGCAAATCTGTCGAAAATGTTAGACGGAGGTGAGGAAGTCACTGTGGACCAACAGGGCCCAAACACAATTTGGTCCATCCGAACAAGGTTGGGCTTAAGCCTCCCGAACGCAAATTGACAATAGGTGCTGTGAATATTCTAAATGTTTCTCTGGACCCGATGGTTCTCCGGCTCAATTTTTTCTGCGGAACTGGAATATTTGTGGTGACGAAGTGGTTAAGGTGGTGTTGCCCGTGCTCAATGGGGAAGAATCTCTGAAGGTTGATTAATAAAACGTTCATCGTATTAATTTCTAAGGTACCAAGTTCAACTTTTGGACAGTTTTGGCTTATCAGTTTGTGCAATGTGATCTTTAAGATCATCTGGAAGGTATAGGCAAATAGGCTGAAGAAGATATCTTGAACATTATGGCTCTGTTTGGTTAGGTTTTTACAGCAATTTTTCACTGGAAAAAGCTACAGCCCAACTAAACGGACAACTTTTGAGCAACTTTTGCCAATAGTAGTTGTAGACTTTGCAGTGCAAATTCAGCTGTTTGAAAAAGTTATCTTCTTTCAGCTTTTTGTAATGTGCTGAAACTTTAGAGCCCATTTCCTAAAATATTATAGATGGTTTAAATCAACCTAAAATCATAAGTTCACTTTTCCACAGCCACAACAGTTTTTCTAGACAGCCAGCCAACATCAGTTTTGTCAACAACCACAGCCCAATCAAACATGCCCTATATCTCAAGAGCAGTCTGCTTTCTCCTTGGTAGACTTATCACCAACAATATTATACCAGTGTACAAGTGTTTGCATTTTGAAGGAGATCAAAGAGGAAGAAGAACTCTCTTTGTGCTCTAAAACTTGATATGATGAAGGTGTATGACCAAGTGGAGCGGAAATACTTAGAGGCTATCATGCTGAAAATCAGTCTTAGTCCGCAATGGGTCCACTGGGTGATGCAGGGTGTGACCTCGGTATCGTTTTCTGTTCTGTTCAATGGAAGTTGCACTCGAGAATTCAAACCTTCATGCGGTGTTAGGCAAGGTGTCCTTATTTATGTTCTTACTTGCTGCAGAAGGTCTATCTTCTTTGCTTAATGCATGATCAGTTGATGATAATACAAGGAATTTCGGTGGCTCCATCGGCTCCTTTCGTTAACCATTTGTTGTTTGCGGATGACAATTCATTGATGTTTAGGGCGAATACTCAAGGAGCGATAGTGATTCGTGATTCTATCCAAGACTATTCCAACACATCAGGGCAACGAGTCAACTTGGCGAAATCTTCGATTCACTTTGGTAAGGGTGTCCAATTCTGTACGGATTGACATGAAGAATGAGCTGGACGTCTCTAATGATTCGCTCACGGAACGTTCTTTGGGTATGCTGACTGATGTGGGATGGTCAACGAATGGAGCTTTTAAGTATTTGAAAGATCGTGTGTGGAAGCAGGTACAAGAATGGATAGAAAAAAGTCTATCAACAGGGGGAAGGAGATATTGATAAAAGTCGATTGCATAAGGTCTTCGTGCTGTTGCTCAGTGGTTTCAACAACTTGCTATTCTAGAAACAGATTGTTCCTATATTGTACAAGCCATCAATAATTCCACTAATGATAGATCAGCTCTTTGTGGTACTCTTAAGGAGATTAAGGCTGTGATGGAGATTATTCCGGAAGTTCAAATTCATCACATAAATAGAGACCGTAATGAGGTTGCTCTTGTTTTGGCTCGCTTTAGTAGGAGAGAGTTGAGTAGTGAAGTTTTGCACGGGTCTGTTCCTTCTTGCGTGTCGGAATTGACTGTGCGTGAGTGTAATAATATTATATATCGTTAATATATCTCTCCTTTTTGGGAAAAAAAAGTCGATTGCATAAGGAATCCCTACATATCTGATGGTTTGTCTCTAGTTGCCTCTTTGGTTTGTGCCAGCATATTAACTCGCTGTTGAGGAAGTTCTGCTGGGGGAGTAAAAATGGCGAGCGTGAAACTGCTTGGGTCTAGTGGGACACTATGACAATGCCAAAATATATGGGTGGCTTGGGCTTTCATGACATCGAGCTTTTTAATTTGGCTCTCTTGGCATTGTTGGAGTTTGCTCCAAATTCCTGTCACCCCTTTGCAGAAGACGTTCTGCGTTGCCGGTGTCAGCCAGCGGTGTCACCTAGCGGTGCCACCTACCTGAGTCAGCCACCTGAGTCAGACACCTGAGTCACAGGTGGCTCATCACCTGTGTCACAGGTAGCTGACACAGGTAGGTTATCTCACCTGAGTCAGATGCGAGCATGTTAAGTGTTCTGCCTGTGTGAGTCAGCTGTGTCTCAGGCAGTAAACACAGATACCCCTTCAACCTTGTAACTATATATATCCCTTCCCTGTAGACGTTATGGGATAAGCCAAGCATTGTAAATCTCTAATGGGTTAGGACTTCATTCATAGTGAAGTTGGCGTCTTCGTGCGTCCGTGGTTTCACTCTTTCTAGGGTTTCCACGTAAAACTCTCTTGTGTCTTAGATTGTGTGTGATTGTTCTGTTTCCTGCGCGCGTTCTTTGCTTGACTCTTGCCACGCTCATTTCCGCTACTCTGATTTCTCTCTTCCTCTGGACACGTCCATAACCATTCTCCCTAACAAGTGGTATCAGAGCTAATCCAGGTTGCTCATTTTTGAGATGGCGTCCATGAAGTTTGATCTTCCGCTTCTTGATCGAGATACTCGATTCTCTTTGTGGCAAGTCAAGATGCGTGCTCTATTGGCTCAGGCCGATTATGAGGATGCTTTGGATTCCTTTGGCGGGAAGGTCGTTGCTGCTTGGTCCGACGATGAGAAGAAGAAGGACCGCAAGGCCGTTTCCCAAATTCAACTCCATCTGCACAACAACATTCTGCAGGAGGTTCTCCAGGAGACACATGCTGCTTCGCTATGGCTGAAGCTTGAAGCAATCTGCATGACCAAGGATCTGACCAGCAAGATGCACCTCAAGCAAAAATTGTTCCTGCACAAGATGCCGGAAGGAGGTAACTTGCTTGAACACATATCTAATTTCAAGAAGATTGTTGCTGATCTAGCATCATTGGATATTAGTTATGATGAAGAAGATTTAGGTTTGATTCTCTTGTGTTCTCTGCCTAGTTCATATTCTGGTTTCAGAGATACCATGCTGTATAGCAGAGATACCCTAACACTCCATGAGGTTTATGAGGCCTTGCATTCCAAGGAGAAGATGAGACAGATGGTGTCGGATGATTCAAGTGGCTCACATGCTGAGGGCTTGTCTGTCAGAGGCAGATCTGAGAAGAAAAAACCCCAATCATAGTCATGGAAGAGGC
>JAGXJF010004031.1:0-23820 GCA_019208055.1 Stipa capillata | reverse complement strand
GTTTACTAACGCACTATTTGGTGTTTTCTGATCATGAATCATGATGCGTTGCGTGGACTTGAACTGTTTATGCAGTCATGAATGTATTTTCTATGCTGATTCATCGCGAAATGTTTAAGAAATCAATCAGTTTTTCTTCGCTGCGTGTTTTTGCTTGCATTACCTACTCCGTGTGATCTACTCTTCTAAAGGCTCTCCTCCATGGCCCTATTCTCTTGTCGTCTTCATCCTTGAGCAGCACTCTCCTATCTCACACGACTCAACTCTGTCCACGCTCGCTCCCTCTTCTTCCCCTGGTGGTAGAGGGCGGGATGGAGAAGCTTGAATGTTAGCATGGTTGTGAACTTTCCTGACACCGCCGGCAGGTATCAGCTCAAACACCAGCGGCTTTCTACCCATGTTCCATTCATATTTCAACCCAAAACTACAAATATTTTGACTAAAATGATCCAAGCTTTCAACCGAACCAAAGCACCACCGCCTTTCTACCCATGTTTTATCCATATGTCAACCCAATACTACAATCAAAAGATTTGAGCTTTCAACCACAACTTTCAACCCAAAAGTTGGCCTTAAAATCGTAGCTCAGATTTGCCCTCAGCCCTGAGCTTTCAACTCCTGATAAACCAACTTTTGTATGCATCCATCATAGCTTACTACAAGAAAATTCTGAAAAAATTGAAATCAAGAAAAACATCTAGAGAGACCTACTCCTCCAGGACATGATAAGCCGGTGGCAGTAATGAGGTGACGGTGGGGTTAGGACGTAACCTTCTCACTGACAGCGGTGGTCACCGACGACTACACCGTAGCTTAGCTAGGCGCGCCCATACAATGGCGCAAGAGGATAGCGATACAGTGGCAAGGAGAGAAGGTGGCAATGAAGTACGAGTGGATGAGGAAGGCCCGGGTAAGCCTAAAATTGTTGGTATACCTTTTTTATTTCTTTGTTGTCTAGGGCATGATTTTAAACTCTCTCTCTCTCTCCAGATTATTTCAAAAGAAGATAAGCAAACCAAGAAAAGAAATAAAAAAATGGTTTAACCAAACGAGATTATCATAATATTTTGTGATACCAAACAGCCAGCGTATCACTAATTTCAGAGATGCATCTCCTCTCTCCTCTCCTTTAAGAAAAATGGTAAGCCATAAATAGAGATATAAAGAGAAAGGAACGGACAAGGCGCCAGGAGTCCCGTCCATGCAGCAGGCAGTTGGTTAGTTCCAAGAAACGCATGCATAAATCAAGGAAAAAAGATGTACACAAATTAAGAGGAGAGATGGCAAGCTGATCCCGAATCCATCCATCATCAGTTTACTAATACCATTCCACCGATTTCCACTATTTCTTCCCCGATCCCATCCACCGAGGAACGCTCAACTGAATTCAAGCCAAGCGCCGTCGGCGATCAAGATTCAAGAATCCACAACCGGTGACCGGCGGCGGCAGAGATCGAGGAGGATAGGAACAGGACCGGCCCGTCCTCCAATCCACCATGGCGCGGTCGAGCGCTGACGACATGGAGCTGAAGCGCGCGTGCGAGGCGGGCATCCTGAGCAAGGAGAAGGACCGGAGCAGGTGGTGATGTGCATGCGCGTCGCCAAGGGCCGTGGCGCCTGGGGGAAGGCAGGCAAGCTCACCTCCCGCCACATGGCCAAGCCCCGCGTCCTCGCCGTCACCAGTCAGCACCTGGCTCCTGACATTCATCAATCTCTCTACTTCCATATATCATGTATGTTATCTCGTATTCTGACATCATCTACCCTGTGGCATGCAGCCAAGGCGAAAGGGCAGAAGACCAAGGCGTTCCTGCGAGTTCTCAAGTACTCCAACGGTGGAATCCTTGAGGTGATTTCTCCAACCTAATCAGTTTACTAGAGTAATGAAATAAGGAATGACTGATTAATTACATCCATATATGCATGCAACCATCAGCCAGCAAAAGTGTACAAGATAAAACATCTCCACAAAGTGGAGGTCGTTCCCAATGATCCCAGCGGCTGCACCTTCCTCTTGGTACGTATCTTACATGCTCTTCATCCCTCACAGTTACACCCTCCCCGTCGGCCGTGACAAAATTAACTCTACCTACTTTTATTTCATTTAAAAAATTATATATCTTGTGTACGTACACAGGGGTTTGATAACCTCAGGAGCCAGAGTGTTTCGCCTCCTCAGTGGACGATGCGCAACAAGACGACAGGTGACACACCGATCTACACTCTGCACGTGCACGTCATTATATATGTTTCTCCCTCAATCTCCTTCCTTTCATCTGCGTCTGCTCATACATATATACATACATATATCTATCTCTTGTAGGAACCGTCTGCTGATGTGTATTCTGAACATGTGCAAAGAGTTGTTTGGTGGCATCCCCAAAGTTGTTGGTATGGACATCGTCGAGATGGCTATCTGGGCAAAGGTATGCTCGCACGTCTTTTGCTCATAACAAAACTGTCTTGGAGCAAGTAGGGAGAAGCCAGGCATCATTTTCAACTTTTCTTTCTCAAAATGAAGTCGGAGTAATTCCTTTCCCCAAAAGAAATCAACCAATGCCTACCATTTCTTATTCTTCCCATTCTCTTAGGGCATGATTTGACGAGTCATGATTGATTAACATATGTTAAGTGTTCTTACTACTGATTAGTTGGATTATGGACTATGGCCTCTAGTAGCGCTTTAGTTGTCGAGCGTTACCACCCTGGGGCTCCTTTCTCGCACTTCTACCTATTTTTATGCGGTACCAACCTAAATCTTTCGGGGAACTACTAATTCACAGTGGATCGTCGCCGTGGTCAACTTCCGATGGTCCTCTACCTCCAAGGCTATCGGAATGTGCTCGCTAGTCCTCTTCACGCACCGCCCACCCTCCCTGGCTCACTTCACCTTCCCGCTCCACCTCTTCCTCTGGCGCATCCTTCGTTGCTGACGCCTGACGAGTGGTAGCACCGCTGGAGCTGAGGAAGATCACAAAAATAGAAAAGAAAAACAACTTTTAACTAATTTTGGGCAGGTTTTCAGAAATTTGGGAGAGAGCCTTCAGAAATTTGGAGACCCACTTTCAGAAATAAGAGCTTAAAAGAAATCGGAATGAGCTTTGCACTACCTCAAACTCAACTTTAAAAAATGTGCAATTACAGGTTTCAACCACATTTTCAACAGAAAATCCCTGAAATCTAAGCCTTCCACCACATGTATCCCAACTTTCAACAATTTACATCACATGATTCAACCCATTTAAGAAAATCCCCAAATCTAGTAAAAATGAAGAAAATCCCCTAGACGGCCACCCCTACCTCCTCCCACGGTGACAGTCAGCCATGGCGGAGATCTCAGCGGTGGCGGCAGTGGCAAGTCGCCGTCTAACGACTGAGAAGAGAAGAAGGGAGAAGAGGTGGCGTTAGCCATGGCCATGCTGGCCAACCCTAGCATGCAGAGAGCGGTGGTGGATGGCGACGGCATAGTCGGGAGAGTGCAGGAGGCGGCAAGTAGTATATCTTTGGGGAAAGAGACGAGCGGGCCCCACACAATTTGCTTTTCGATTGTGCGAGGCAGTCGTTCGCTAGAGAGTGATTTTGAATATTTGATAGAAGTTAGGGAGCAACTCCAATGAAGATTAGGAAGCAACTCATTTCTTACCTTAGTAGAAATCAAGGAGTATGACACGCCATTTAGGTTCTAACAAAAATAAAGGAGCCGCTCTAGTAAAAATCACATGGCAACTCACGTAGCAACTCATTTCTTAACTCGATAGAAATTAGGGGGTGACACACGCTTTTTACGTGTGAGCAATGCTTGGTTGAATAAAGCTAATCTAATTCATGGCCCGTTTGGAAAGTAGGATAAGAAAAATACAGCAGAAAGGATAATCGTAGGAATTCGATGTCACATCTCATGTTTCCTCTAGGTATCAGAACAAAGGATTATACAAACATAGCTACTTGGATGCTCTAAAAAAATTGCTAGAAAAATGTTTTCTAACTAGAGAATGAAGATGAGAGATAAATAGATACATTGTCTTAGACTTCATAGAGGAAATGAAAACATTAGGTTGGAGCAATGTTTTGAATCCTCCAAAAATTAGAGTAAGGGGAGAATAGCCCTAGGTGTTGCTGCTGGCAGCCATACCTCAAGAACATGACTTGTAGAAGGGGACTAAGATAGATTGGTATATTCTCCACTTGATTGACAATGGATACAAAGTCTCCCTTTTATAGGTTGGGGTAACCAATCTTATCTAAAGAAATGTTAATCATAACAAACCATAAAGAGATAACTATCTATAGTGAAATCCTCTTAGTCTTGGTGTTTCCCTTATAGGGATGTATGCCTATGACATTACACTCCTTGAGCTGCTAGGCGGTGGCCATGATTGTAGTCCGAGGCCCCATGGCCATGACAAAACATGACGTCCACGTCGTGGTGTTGGTGATCCAAGTGGTGCCTCCTAGTCATGCATGGCACCAGACCAATCAGATGCATCACCCGCGCTGCTGCTAGGAGTTGTCGACTTGTTTGCCATAGCCAATTTCTGTGGTGCCACAATCGACTCTGATGGTGTCGCCCATGGGAATAGCAATAGCAAAGCCAACCATAGCACAAACAGCGAGGTCGATGGGAGGCGTAGGTGCGGCAAGGATGGCCTTAGTAGCGTCACCCATGGGGCTGGCAATGGCGAGATCATCAGTGACACCGACATCGACGAAGAACAACGGTAGCTGGTCTAGTGATGCAGCTGCGCCATGGCTGGCTTTGGTGGCAGTGTTCATGAGGGTAGCAATAGCGAAACCAACTACGGTGCAAGTAGTGTGGCACCGGAGTCTGTGGAGTCAGAACCCCCACAGCTAGCCATTGAGGCGGAGTAGCAATTAGCTTTGATATCAAATTTTATGTATTTAGTAAATGACTAGATACATGACAAGGAGATAATGGCCCTAGGGCGTGCTCGAGTTGGTCCTAGATCTAAGAGGCGTGATGACATTTTGCAGGCAGCCTCACCTCAAGGACATAACTTGGAGAAGGGACTAATATAGATTGATTTATTCTCTGGTTGATTGACAATGTATTCATGCTCTCCCGTTTATAGGGGTGGTTAGCCCCTATGAATTTTATTTCTTTAACTTAAGGTAACTAACCTTATCTAAAGGAAGGTAATTATGAAAAATCACAAACATATAACTATATATAATACCGCTGCCTAGCAGAGCTGTACGCCCATGATGCCTATATGATTTCTCAAAGCCAATCCTGCGATCAAAAGAGCTTGGTAGAAAGTTTTTCTTTTGAAATTTTAAACAAAAGTTCTTTGTTCCTAATTTTGGACGGTTTAGGCTTGTGCATAAGCCGGTTGCCTAGATAAGCTCTCTATAAGGTATAGTGGAAATAAGCCTGTCATATTTGTAACTATCTGTTAGGAACGACTTATGGGTTTGAACTTATTATCTATAGTGAAGGGTGTAAAGTCTAAAATAATCTTGGACTCATTTGTTTATTGTTTAATAGATGAAATCGTTGTTTTGGAGCGTGTATTTATACCCGTTGAGTGTCAACCTGGTCCGGACCGATAGCGGCATGGGGCTGAGACATCAGAGGTTAGGGGAGTGGTGCACCCAACGGTTGAACCGAGCCCGGAGAGGGGGGGGGGACCCACGGGAGGGAGGAGAAGGGACGCGGCTGGGTAGTCGTTCCGCGGGAGGAGCTCCGGTAGGAGGTGCCTGTGGGCCTAGGTGGTAGATCTGGGAGCCGGCGGGAGGGGATGAGGTGGGGTCGGTGGCGGTGAGGGGGCTCCAGGTTGGGGGGGACCTTGAGGCGGCAGCCATGCCTGAGCGTCAGTGTCGACACCTAGGGAGCAGGGGTAGTGGCGCAAACCCTAGCACGTGGTCCCCTCCCTCTGCCGTGTCAGGTTGGGAGAAGATAAAGCGTGGATCGGATTTTGGGTGGAAGGAGAGAAAAATAAAGGGTTTTTAAATTTAGATTATATAAAGGGTGCAGTTTGCTTGTGATTTTGATAAAGTATAAGTGTATTAGTAGAGCAGAGAAGTGGGAGAATGGATAAGCTTAGGAAGCCAAAAAAATAAAACTTTCTGGTATACACGTAAACTGGGTTGGGTCGTCCCTACCGGTTGCACATAAATTTTATTTTAAAATAACTTATGACTTATTTGAACTCATAAATCTCTATAAATTATTTGTAAGGGGCCTACGTCTCGGTCATGGATATGAAATTTGAACAAAAATCACTTCCAATCCGAAGGAGGATCAGGTAACGTGTCTATATCCAAACTCGAAACTAGCCCTTGAGCTCACAATATTAGTACATTGATTTCAACTAGTTGATGTCCCGTAGTCACGGGCGACTCACGAAGAACAGACTCACGCACCCAAAGCTCCCGTCGCAGTCGAGCTACCACACGATGAGGCGAGTTCATCCTTCGCCATCCCGGTCATCCCACGCTGCAATGTCAACGGCGCGGAAGCTGCAGCATAATCGTTGGAGCCGTCAGCCCGTCACGACCTTGCGGTTCGTCGAGTGGTGGGCTTCCGCCGCCGCCGCCGTTCCCAACCTCGCCGGCCAATGCTGTCGCCATCAGAGCCGTTGCGTGGCCCCACCAGAAACTACGTTGGCAAGCTGAATGGGCCAGTAATCGCCTGGCTTTGCTGACCATAGCAGCTTGCCATTGCCTAGAAAGTGTTCGGCGAAATGCCCAACAGAGCAAAGCAATGGAGTGACCGAGTGGCATCTTCGTTCTTGGATGACATTTTCCAATTTTCAGAAAGAAGCCTTCACGTGCGGGTTTAAAATAAGGCCACAAACAACTGTCAAATATGATATAAAACCATGCTCAGCGCTGGGGCACCAGCTTACGATACAAGCCCAGGTCATTTCCAGATCTTGAAAGGCGTAAAAAGGGACATATTGACCCGGTCGAAGCCTGTTGACCTTTTCAAAATGCTATTTTCACATAAGATTATGCAAAACAAGTGGTAGTCTGATAGACTTACGAAGTTATTACATTTTTATGGCATTTTCAGCACTAGAAATTGTAATACTGGCATCCTAGAAAAAATACTAGTTTTATTCATACAGGAACAAGTGCAGGAGTAGTCTAGACTGCATGTAAGTTCAAACTTGCTATCTAGGGCACATTATCCATAGTCCTCATGTTCAAGCCACATACATTAATATATCTCTGTACACTCAAATGAAGATGTAGCATTTTAGACTCTGAAGTTCCTGTATAAATTTGTATAACATGAAGGACAATATTAAATTGTAATGCAGGAGAACACTACGACAAAAGTTACTCAAGTGGGCACGAAAGATGGACCCATTGAATCAGTAGTTGTAGAGGCTGACTCACAAGTTACTGTCGAAAAGGACCTGGTTTCTCAAGCGGAAGAAGAGGACATTGAGGCTCTGCTTGGCACGTAAGTTACTAAATCAGTATTTTTTTAGAAAATCGGTAGTGGCATACTTAGAAAACTCTGGCACACAAACTCTGTTTTTGCATGTGAGAAGAGGATACTGATGCCAGTCATTTTATTGACACAGCTATGTCATGGCCATTGGTGAAGCAGAAGCATTTTCAGAAAGGATGAAGCGTGAACTTGTAGCTCTTGAATCTGCAAATGTTTATGCCCTTATGGAAGCTGAATCTGTTGTAGAAGAGGTATATGAGCATTTTCGAAACGCTGTAAATGCGTTCTCATCATTAAACATGAGGCTCCTACCAAAGTTCTAGTTATTTGAACTTTATTTCTATTTTCAGCCTACCCCTTCCCAGGAAAAACAACTTAATTAGACATACACACACCACTTAAAGGCATGCATGATATGTTTCCAGTCTCTCATTAGCAGATAAATCTCATAGGATAATAAGGTCTGAATGGAATTAAAAGGTTGTTTACAGCAGGTAATTTAACGTGTCTATGATGCTTCTAAACACAGTAATGGCCTATTTTGGCATTACATATTCTACTGGAGAAGTGTGCCTAGAAAAATAATTGTGGACATATTCTACTGAAGAAGTGTGCCTAGAAAAATAATTGTGGAAACGTAAAAGACGCTCTTGCTATTTTTCACCCTCTAATTAAACATCTTTCATAGGCATGGTTTAATTTTTATGCCCAAAGATTAAACGATTTAATTCTTTTACTGTATCTGATTATTGTTAGTAGCTTCAGTTGAAATGTCTCAGTTCCGAACTGTTGTTTTATTCCTGGTTGTACATATTATTAATTGTCAAAGAGAAATCCAATGTCTTACAGCTTTACATGTTGAGTTCGACAGGTATTGCAGGGCTTAGAAATAGCTACTATATGTGTTGAAGATATGGATGAATGGCTTGGCATTTTCAATATAAAGCTCAGGCATATGAGGGAGGATATACAATCTGTAATTTTCCTTTACCTCTATTAATCCATATTTGTGAACTATCTTCTCTTATTTCTCTAATTTTTTTATGTATGAAATATCTCTTCTCGAGTGTCTGATACACCTAAATGACAAACTTTGGGATTGCATGAACAAATAAGCTGAAATAAAAGAGAGTTTAATTATAATATTTGGAATTTCAGCTGTCACAGCCTCACAGCTTTTTTTAGAGTTCTGGCCTACAATCTTTGGAATTGGAATTGTTAATACCTATAGTGGGGTTTTTCCTTGAAAACCTATAATGGGGGTTTCTTTTTGCATATATATTTGGTAATTAGAATTTTGAAATTATAGTTAGCAGCAAGACTATTGAATATAATCAGACAGGTTTATAACATTCAAATGTTGTTTTAATGAGTCAAAGTCAATGACTCAAATATTTCCTTCATCACCTTAATTATAAGTTTAACTAATTCATTCCTTCCATTTTGTAGATAGAATGGCGTAATAACAGGTTGGAGCTGCAATCTGTTAGTAATGTTGCATTAATTGATGAGCTTGACAAATTGCTTGTACTCTTGCAAATACCACCTGAGGTGTGCATCAAATCAGTTTGCTAATGTTATGCGCTATATCCATCTATGATTAGCAGTTATGAAATTCATGTGATTGATCATGTTGTAGTACGAGGCATCATTGACTGGAGGGTCATTTGACGAGGGAAATATGGTCAAGAACATCGAAGCCTGTGAGTGGTTGACCAGTGCTATAAAGAACCTAGAAGCATCAAATCTGAATCCATGCTATGCAAAACTGCGTGCTGTATGTTCTCTCTTTCTTTTTATCATCATTTTTTCCTTGTTGATGATTAACTTCCTCAAGCTTTTTCCTTGATAGTTATTATGCATACAAATTTTGATTAAACTGATTATTCTCAGAGAACTCCATTAGCTGGCAAGCTGCCTATGAATTTGGATGACCTAAAGAAACATGGAATACTTAACAAGTACATGTAAAAATGTTTAGTAGACACTAGGAGAAAATTACAGCAAACAAGCAGACTTCTCCAAAATAGAAGATTGTTGAAATAATATTCACTGCAAAGAAAATTTCACAAACATTTTGGTATTGCTTCAAATCTTTTTTCTGTCCCGTTTGGTCAAAGCGGGTAGTAAGTTTTTTTTGATGGAAAACTGTAGGGAGGCCTCGACAGTATATAATTTGTTATATTAAAATAAGAGAGAAATATTTACAAGAGTGGGGGGTAGGTCGATAATGCCATTGCAGGCTCTGTGCCAGGCAGCCAAAGATTTGCACCTTCTGAAAAATTTATATTTGCCCCATAAGCATATGTGCTTAGCACGATCAATGTTTTACTTTACTCCTTTAGGGAATTTAAAGGTGCAAAGGTGGTAGGTGGGCAATGCACTAAGCATGGCTTTGGTAACCTGAATTCAACTACTGAGAGAGAGGAACTAAGAGCAAGAAGCAAGTCTGGATACTTAGGCCCATATAAGTACAGGGAAGGTGTCGATTTTACAACCAAAGAGGCCAGCCAGATGTTGAAGTTTTTCCTCACCGATGTTGACAGGGAGCATGCGGGATTTGTCGAAGTTGACCGGCAGACTGGTGGTTTGGCTGAAGGTTTCTAGAAGTCCTTTGAGGCATAATAGTTGCTTAGGGCAGGCTTGCACGATGAGCAAAGTATCGTCTGCGTTGGATAATAGGAAAATCATTGTGTGGGCAGGGGATCGGGTGATGTAGAAGATTGTGATCACATGCTTTATTGATAACAGATTGGAGGAGAACGGTTACAAGATCGAAGAGAAGAGGAGGGAGAGGGGGTTGCCTTGACGAAACCCCCTTCGGCAATGAAACTTCTTCCTAGGCACGCCGTTGAGGAGAACGGCCAAGGTGATAGTCTTAAGGATGGACTCAATCCAACTAATCCAATGTCAAATCCAAGGTGCCTCATCACTAAGAGAATGGTGTCATGCTCAATCATATCAAACACTTTCTCAAAATTGAGCTTAAGGATGATGATTTCTCTCTTTTTTTGATGGCATTGATGAAGATATTCGAAAGTCCACGCGATGCGGTCCTAAATTGGTCTGCCCTTTATAAAGCCATACTGATTTCTATGGATGATCCAAAAATGATCTTCTTAAGACGATTAACTAGAGCATTTTGAGAAGTTTGGAAGTTTGAGGCAAGAGTTGAGGAGAGAGATAGGTCTGTAGTCGCTGAAGAAAAAGGCATTCTGGGTTGAGCACTTTTGGGATTAAGAAGTCATTAAGACATTGAAGATTGATATTTCCACTATGGATGTCCTGGCAAAGATAGATATCTTCTTTGGTGATGGGCCAGCACTGCTTGATGAAGAGGCCATTGAAGCCATCGAGGCCGGGGGCACAATCCAGAGGGACGTCTTTAATGGAATTATCAATTTCTTCCCTGTCGAAGGGGGCTGAGAGGCAAGCTAGGCCCTCAACCACTTGAAAAAGCTCATCCAGGTCAAAGTGCATGTGTGGGGGTAGTGGAGACTCCCATTCTACCATGGAAGGTGTTCCAAATGATGGCAACTTTCCCCTAATGTTCGTTGGTTGGTTGCCCATTTGAATCTGTTAGTGTTGGAATTTGATTTCTTCTATCGTCTTGGTGGCAACAGCATAGAAGAATTTGGTATTCTCATCACCAAACTTCATCCACTCAATCTACTTGTAGTGGAGAGTCGATTGATATGATTCTTGTGAAGTTCTTCTCTGGAATTGAGAGGGGGCGTTGCTCTTCAAGGCCATCCAGAATATTAAGGACAAGACTGCATCTGTTAATGAGAACAGAGAACCGGGAGAGGTTTTTTTCTCCAGATTCTGAGAGCTCTTAGAATATTCTTCAGCTTGTAGGACAGGACCAACGCTATCTCTGTCTCTCCAGGGGAGTTTCCAGGCAGCTTGGACAATGTCCATGAACGTAGGGTGTTCAACCCAAAAATCTTTGAATCTGAAGATTTTCGCCTTGGGGATTCTGGTGCTAATGGAAACCATACAGGGCACATGGTCTAAAGTATATCACAAGAGAGGCTTGGCAATGGTGTTGGGGAAAGTGGTGGTTGAATGGTCCGAGGTGAAGAACCAGTTGACTTGCTCGAGGAGGGAATCGTCTGCATATTGCTCCATGTGAAAGCCCATCCAGTCAGAAGGATTTCGGTTAGATCTAGCATACCGATGATGTTGTTGAACGTGTATGTGTCTTGGGGATTACCTCGTGGTTTGTTTCTGTCTCCAAGAGATCTATAAAAATTTAGATCACCCAACATGAGCCAGAGATCATCATCCGGGATGTCAAGATTAGTCTTCGAATCAATGAAATCAAGCCTCTCCTGGCTTGAGCAAGGGCTATACACATTAATTAGGTGCCATTCTTGCAAGGAAGTGGTGGGTTTCAGGAGAACATGTACAACAAAAGGCTAGAATTCCACCACGGTAGCAAATGAAGATCGAGTTGCTCCAGAGGGTTGATGATGCCGCCTCAGTTACCGGTGGAGGGATGATAGCAGAATCTGTCAAAGCGCTAAGAGGCAAATTTTCTAACGTAGGAGTGATCAAAGGAATCTCTTTTGTTTCCTGTAGACAGATATAAGAGCAGCTGCTTTCTTATATCTTTTCTATTATGGCCTTCCATTTGGTATAAAAATTAGCAGATAATAATGTTGTACCTATTACGAGGAATAGCAACTTGATCTATTCCATGAGCTCTAGGCCAATATATATACATGTACAGGAGAATAGATAAGGTAGGAATCTGAAACACAAAAGGAAATACATAGAGTCCTACTATAATACAACTATCTCTTAACATCCCCCTAAAACTCATGGTGGATCAACAACATTAAGTTTGGAGAGGTAAAACTGTGATGGACATGAGTTTGTGTTTTCGTGAAGAAGTCCGCCAACAGAAGTTTTGAAGGCACATACTGAAGTGCAACAACCTGATCTTGTACCTGTGACGCATATAAGAAGCATCAACACTAATATGCTTGGTGAGCTCATGCTTCACCGGATCTCTAGCAATACCGATAGTACCTGTACTGCCAGAGAAAAGAGGAGTCGGTACAGAAATAGAAACTCCAAAATCCTCAGGTAACCACTGTAGCCAAGTGATTTGTATCAAAAGGGCCATAACTCGTAACTTAGCCGTTGCACTCGAACGACAAACTGTTGTCTGCTTACTCTTCCAAGCAATGAGAGAATCACTAAGAATAAAACAGTAGGACAGAAAGAGACTGATGATCAGAGTGATCACTAGCCCAGGTCGCGTCAGAATAAAGCCTGCAGCTGTAAAGAGTTAGAGCGTGGAAAGAAAAGACGACGAGAGATAGTCCCACGAAGATATCGCAGAACACAAACAAGATGACTAGTGGAGTTGAGTGGGAGCAAAAACAAACTGACTCGGAATATGCACTGCATACGAAATGTCAAGACAAATGACACCAAGATGACAAACTCCCAACAAGGTGACGATAGCGTGTGGGATCCGCAAGAGGCTCACCATCATTGGGTCGAAGGTGAACATTAAGATCCATGGGAGTCTCAGCAATGCGCTGATAAGAGAGAGCAACACAATCAAGATCTTGGATATATGTTTCTTGGCACAAGAAGAAGCCATCAGGCGTAGAAGAAACCTCAATTCTAATGAAGTAACTAAGAGGGCCCAGATCATCCATGAGAAACTGCTCACTGAGACGTGCCTTCACAAAGACGACATACTGAGAATCATCTCTAGCAATGATCATGTCATCAACATATAAGAGAAGGAGAGTACGACCATGAGGCAAAGTGGACAAAGAGTGTAGGATCATAAGCATTGGTAGAAAAACCAGCTGCAGTGACCACAGAAGAAAAGCGCTCAAACCAGGCACGTGGGGCTTTATTAAGCCCATACAGAGAGTGAGGGAGACGACAAACCACGTAGCTCACCATTAAGAAAAGCATTGCTAACATCAAGCCGTGAGATGGACCACGAACGAACAGAAGCCATGACAAGAAGAGTGCGAATCATGGTCATGTGAGCCACATGAGCAAAAGTTTCGTCATAGTTGTGACCATTCTCCTGCTGAAAAACACGCCACTAGATGAGACTTGTAGCGCTCAAGAGTACCATCAGAGCAGGTCTTAACCTTATAGACCCACTTCACGTGATGGGCCGGACACGGGGAGGAAGAGGGACAAGATCCCACGTGCCAGTGCGCTCAAGGGCAACGATCTCCTCGGCCATGGCATGCTATCGTACCTGGTGAACAACATCATGACGATAAGAAGTTGACTCGGCAAGGGCGGCATTGGCAAAACCAATGCGCTCAACAGGCGAACGCAGACGAGCACAAAGGGCATAGCGAGAAGAAGATGACGCATCAGGAGAAGAAGATGGCTCAATAGAAGAGGATGATGCATCCAAAAAGATGGGGCATCAGGAGAAGAAGGCTCATAAGGAGAAACCGAAGAATCCTCAACTTGCGAACGACGAGTGTAGTGGAGAGGAAAAGAAAGAACAATGCCAGGAGGTGCCTCAGGAAGAGGCACTGGTGGTAGAGACATGACGAGAGGAGGCACCGGCAGAGAAGGTGCAATTGAAGGAGGCATTGATGGTGGAGACGCCATAGGTGAAGGTGCTGGTGGTGAAGACGGCAGAGACGCCATGGGAGAAGAAATCTAAAGAAGGTGCCTTAAGAGAAGGCGCCGGTGGTGATGGCGGTGGAGGTACCACTAGAGAAGGCGCTGAGAAAGAAGGCGCATAGGAGAAGACACCTGCCGTGGTGGTGACATTAAGTTGATGGGAGTATCATGAAAGGTTAGGAAAGAAAATGGCTCGACAAGAGAAGTTGGAGACGAACCAGGAGAAAGACGAGGATAGAAGGGATGAGACTCATCAAAAGTAACATCCTAGGAAACCTGTATCCTTCGGCCAATAGGACCCAACAACGGTATCCCTTATACTCAGCACTATAGCCTAGAAAAACACACTCAATAGACTGAGCGATCAGCTTAGTGCGCTCATGAGGTGCAAGAAGCACGTAACACACACAACTAAAGAGGCAAACATTAGAATAGTCGGGCATCCTGCCACAAAGACGCTTTACTGAGATCCTACCTTAAAGAGCAGAAGAAGGCTGGATATTAGTCAAATAAGTGGCACTAGAAACAGCCTCAACACAAAAATGAGGTGGGACACCAGAGCCAAGCATAAGAGCAAGAGCAATCTCAAGAAGATGACGATGCTTACGTTCAGCAAAACCATTATGAGTGTGAGAACCAGGACAAGAAAACTGAGAAAGAGTGCCCAGCTTAGGAAGAAAACGACGAAGGTGATCGGATAAATACTCTCTGGCAAAATCAACATGAAAGAAACGAATAAAAGTGTCAAACTGAGTACGAACCATGATGGCAAAGTTTTTATAGATATGTAAAACCTCGCTATGAGAAGACATAAAATAAATCTAGGTGTGGCAATAAAATCATCTATGAAAAGAACATAATAGCGATGGCCCTCTTTCGAAACAAAAGGAGCATGACCTCAGACGTCAAAATGAACAAGATCAAACGGACATTGCGAGACTGACTCACTAAGGATGAGTTGTATCTGCTTACCAAGCTAGCAACCATGACAATTAGCTAAAGAGACGTCACCAGACACAGACCCTAAAAGATCACAGTTGACTAGGGAAGAGAGACGCGAACCACATAGATGTCTCAAACGATGATGCCATTGGGTAAACGACGAGGTGGAGGAAGCAGCAAAGGCACAAGCAGTGGAGATAGAAAGACCAAGAGGGACAGTGGAAGGTAGACGAAGCCATTCAAGCTCCCAAAGACGCTGTAAGTCATGGTGACACAGACTAGTTTCAACCAAAATATCTGTATGACGGTCCTGAACACAACAAGAGTCAGAATCAAGAATGACATTACATCCATGATCAATGAGCTGGCCAGCGGACATGAGTTGCATGGTTAGTTTGGAAACATGAGAAATAGTCGAAAGAGTGTCTCTTCCTGCAATAGAAAGAGAAGTACCATCAAGCGGTATGAACAGCGAAAGGAGCAGCTAGGGTACTTAGAGAAATAAGACTGGTGGAATCAGAAGTCATGATTAAAGTAGCACCGGAGTCAAGAATCCGAGGTGATGTACCTGAGGAAGATATGTAAGGTGACTTGTCATAACCAAATGACTAACAGCAGAACCGGCAGAAAACAACGTGAGAATCTCCCCTGTGGAAGTAGTAGAACCCCTCGGAGAATACTAAGCAACAGAACAAGCGGCAAAAGGAAATACATAGGGTCCTCTGTGGAAGTAGTAGAACCCTAATCGGCTGTTGATACCATGTTATGAGGAATAGCAACTTGATCTATTCCATGTGTTCTAGGCCGATATATATACATGTATAGGAGAAGAGATAAGTTAGAAGTCTGAAATACAAAAGGAAATACATAGTCCTACTATAATATAACTATCTCTATTACACTACCTTACTATTATTATTTTGTTGTAAATCTAGATGTTCAGAAACTTGGCCTATTGAAGCTGGTATTTGATTCCTTCACAAGCCAAATATTCAGTTCGTTCATTTTTTCTAGTTAACTTTTCTAATAATTTCGGGTAGTGATGCTACATCCTATCAACAAGAAAAATATCTGAGGGCTAACCAATCCACGGATCCTAAGTTATACATAATGGGCAAGCTGCAATGTATTTAGTTTTTTAATATTACCAAAATATTTTTTCTTAGCCAATGTACATTTTTCTGTTGAAATTCATACAGGTTAGAGAAAAACGTGCAGAATTTGTACTTCTAAAGTGCACATTTGTTCGGAGGGCATCGGAGTTTTTAAGGAACTACTTTCCAAGTTTGATTGATTTTATGCTAAATGATAAAGGCAACTTCTCTCAGGTAAATTTGACTCCAGATTTGCAAATAGTTAAATTTTAGGATCAAACCAGGACTCGTGTGAACATATTTCTAGACACTTGCAGAGAGGGCAACTGCAGAGGCCTGACCATGCTGATATGAGGTACAAATGCAGGACTTATGCTCGGCTTCTACAATACATCAAGGTTAGTTGCAAGTTGTCTTGGTTTAAAATTATTATCCTTCTGCAAACAGGAAATGATTAGTTTACTACTTGTGATTTTTGGCACCAGACTCTCATGCTCAATTTTTATCACATTTTTCTAGAGCCTGGACAAAAGTTGTTTGACCCCTTTACGGAAAGCTTACTGCCATTCTCTGAACTTGCTAATTCGACGGGAGGTAGGATTCATTATGTACTTTCCTAGTGAAATGGTTCTTTGATTATATTTCAAGCTTGACATATTGGTTTGCTAGAGCTGTTACGACTGTGCAAAACATACAACTCTGTTTGCACCATTTGGTAAATGAAAATTGACTTTCTTGATGTTGTGAGGGTGCTCTCACTTAATGATATGTTGCACAAGATAAAGGCAAAAAACAGCCTTAGTTCTTTTATGAACATGTTATTGAGTTACACAACAAAAAGTAAAAATAAAGAAGAAAACTAGAAATAACATGTGCATGTTTGTTTCGTAGGCCCGTGAATTTTCTAATGAACTCCGAGCTAGTTCAAAAGCATCAAAGAACAGCACACCATCATTTGAGGGACCTGCAGGTGCAAATCAGCAAGGAAATATTACAGATAGTTCTGCAGATGCGTACTCCAAGATGATTACTGTTTTTATTCCTCTTCTGGTTGATGAGGTTGTTTGTCTTTCCATGCATTGTATGTGAAATTTGACAGTAAATCCTGGAAAGTTAATATTATTCACAATGCAATGTTTTCCTTGATGCATATCTACAACGTAGAGCTTGTTCTTGGCACATTTTATGTGCTTCGAAGTTGCTGCTCCTGCTCCATCAGATGCTTCAGACAGTAACAATCCTCTTGGCGAGGCAAATGCCAAACCAATCATTTCAGAAGCATCTGGGAGCAGTGTCAAACCAAGTAAATAAACCACCTACTCCCAAGTTAAACAGTGTTTCTCACGTTGATTTAATTGTTCTTTCTTTTTGCATGGTGTAAAACCATGCTCTTACTACTTGTTTTTCCAGGTAACAGTTCAGCCGAGTTGGGACTGCTAAACGAATGCCTACAGGAGTTGCTTGATGGTATTCAGGTTGGTGTTCTTGCCTTCTCCCCTTGTAAATTTGAGGGACAAGAAATTCTAAATATGGAGAAACAGAAAGCTAAATTTTGTGCCATTATATTAATGGAAGCTTCACATGTTTTATATGATATATTTTCAGGAGGACTTCTATGCTTTAGTTGACTGGGCATTCAAGCTAGATCCATTGAGTTGTATATCAATGCATGGCATAACAGATCGCTATCTTTCTGGTCAGAAAGCAGAGGCTGCAGGATATGTACATGTGTTGCTTGATGACTTGGAGACGAGAATAACCATTTTGTTTAGCAGGGTTTGGTTCTACTGCTAGGCATTCTGCTCCTACTTTGGAGAGTTTATTTGTTCTTTACTGTTTTGTTTTCTTGGGCAGCACAGTTTGTTGATGATGCCTGTTACCAGATTGAAAAGCATGAGCGCAATGTACGGCAAATTGGAGTTGTGCCATATATTCCCAGGTCCATTGTTATATATTCCATACTACTTATGTAAAATCCAAAGAAAACCATTGTGGTGCTTTATGTGATGCATAGCTTATGTCTATGGTATTAGTGTGGTCTCATTGTTTTTTTTATATAGGTTTTCTCAACTTGCAGCGCGTATGGAGCAGTATATCAATGGGTCCCGGGATTTAGTTGACCAGGCATATATGAAAATTGTAAGATCTTACTATAATGGAGCATGTGTTCGTCAACGAATAAAATAGTTATTTATGTGCAATCTCAGTTACATCAATAATCAATGACAATTCTGTTGAAACTCACTCCAATATTCTACTGGTCAGAGCTATAATTACAGTGTCAATCATGCTCCTGGCTTACTTAATATGTTGCGGTGACCGAAACAGGTCAGCATTATGTTTGTGACTCTGGAGAAAATTGCTCAAGTGGAGCCTAAATATGTTGATATTGTACTCTTGGAGAATTATGCAGCTTTCCAGCACAGGTTTTATTTCCTTAAACCGTGTAAATTTTGTCAGAGTTCACAGCACTTTTTATTGGAATGCTGGATGTCTACCCATGATTATCCGGAATACCTAGTGGTCTACTTAACTTGTTATATTTAATCTGATATGCAGTCTATATGATTTAGCAAATGTTGTGGCAATACTTGCTAAATATTATCATCAAGCTAGTGAAGCTTATGAACAAGCTTGCTCACGCCATATCAATTTGGTCATATATATTGTAAGTTCTTTATAACTCCTTTTGGTTCCATTTTGCCTTTGGCCATATAATACAGTGAGACATTTTTACAATTTTTTTTTAGCACTTTGAAAAATTATTCCAGTTTGCTCGGAAAATTGAGGAACTGATGTACAGTATGAGCCCAGAGGAGGTAATCACGTCATTTGGTTATGCACTTTAATTCAAATTTGATGTCATTTATCTATCCTAATTTCTTTTGTCTATCCTATCCCAGTGCTAATATTATATTCTTCTAAATTATGTGCAACTAAAAACATTAATCCTTTTCAGACCATGGTGCGTCTCTTGAGTTCGTTAGAAAAGCAAAATAATTAGATGTCACAACCAACAATAACATGGAATGTATTATGGTGCGTTTTGATGAAAATAGGAACACACAAATACTCTTGATGGCTTCCCTAGTGAACTCATTGTTCTATATCCAAGTACTGATTTGTAACATGAAATCTCTCATGCACAAAATGCCGTTAAGATGTGTTGGGTGCCAGATACACTTCCATTCCTTCACCTAGCTCTTTCGCTTATACAAAATTTACATATTCAAGAATTAGTGCCCAGTGATTTTCTTTTTTGACATTTTTTTCATGTATCGCGTGTATTACATTATTGTACAGATACCTTTCCAAGTTGGAATGTCGAAGGTAGAATTTCGCAAGATGCTGAAGTCTAGCTTAACTGGTGTAAGTAAAGAGTAGAATCATTTTTTTCTCTCTTATGAATTTTACGAACTCTAATCTCAAATCTTTTTTCGGATATTCCTGTTTATTTGTACAACAGCTCGACAAGACAATCAATGCAATGTATAGAAAACTACAGAAGAATATTACTGTCGAAGAATTGCTTCCTTCTCTATGGGAAAAATGCAAGGTATTTTATCTTCTTAATATTAAGATAATGAAATGAATAGTTGAGCTATTTGTACTATGTTACCTTTGCAAAGCTAATGAAAATTCAGGTCAGGAAGCTCTCCTCCGTCTATTTTTTTTAAAGTAGGAGAGCTGGGTTCCATAGGATAGATTGCTTTATTAAAATAATGGAAGTGCTGGTGCTACAGATTCCAGTTCTATATTGGTACATATTAGCTTCATGTGAGTTGGTGAATTTTATCACTGCTCTTCTTTCTCAAGTTTAGCTTGTAAAAGAATGTGATGTAAGTTAATCATGATTAGAGTTAGGAAACATGATTTATTTGTTTGAATTAACTAAGGGAAGTATCTTGCTAATTTTTCTTGGGTGATGTGTTGGTCGTTGCAGAAGGAGTTTCTCGATAAATATGCAACCTTCCTCAAATTGATTTCCAAAATATATCCCAATGAAACGGTGACATCTGTGAATGAGATGAAAGATATCCTAGCTTCTCTCTAGCAACTTTGCTCTTTAATTAACTTTATAAGGTAACTGCACTTTTTTCACGTAGAAAACACTGCGATTTGATTTATTTTTTCTGTTGTGTCTTGCTACTTATTGGTATTATTTGTTCTTTGTTACATGGTGTACGAATTGTTTTAGTTCACTGTGTCCTGCAGATAATATGGAAGAGTATAAATTAATAGTGGGAACAGGAAAACAAAAACTTTTTCCTACGATTATCAAATATAGTGCAGTTTTCCTACTATTCTTGCAAGTAACAATACTTATAATAATATGATGTGGATTTTCTGGGCATATCACCTGCTTATGTTCTGGTTTGCACATGAACATGACCCAATAATTTCCAAAAAAATGTTGCTATATCTTTGCTTGCTAAAAGAGTTTCACAAATATGATCACATATACAATGTGGTTGATTTTTTTATGACACTACATGACAGCCGTAATGTGGTTGAAACTTGTCAGGAATTTTTTTCCGGGTTGTTTTTGCAAAACACCACTAGTAGTTTCTGTTTGTTTTAGTATAGCCATGGGACATTTTGGAAAAGAATTAAAAGTTGAACGCATTTCGAAAGAGTCTTAAATAATATTTGAAGGTGTTTCTAAAAGCACCTCAGATGTTTTAGAGTTTGTTTTGGTTTCTTCATCTTTATTTGTCTCCTTGAGGCAATTTTTTAAATACCATAACTTTTATCTTATGTTGACGATTTCTACAACATCTTGAAAAGTTTTGACCATTTTTCGATCTTTTTAATGCATTATAGTGGGTGCAAGATCAACCATGTTGTAGTGTGACTAGGACTTCATTAATATATGCTCAATTAATTAATTAATATCACCTTATTTATTTCTTGGTGCCTAATTAATATAATATAATTTACTAACAAGTATTTAGCGCACATGAATGCAGGTACGAGGAGCTTACGCCTCCGAGCTTACCAACTGCGCCCAAAAGACTGATGCATGGATGATACACTTCTTGTTCCTATCTTTATCGCGCACTGAACCTAGCTAAATATAACGTCTCCAGTCTAATTTACATGCTTTAGCCAATTGATCTTTGTTTAGAAATAGGTGCCGTTTCGGTTTTTCTTGGACACTTTTCCTTCATTCCAAACATCGTAGGAAAAATGTAGAATGTTTTCTTTTTGTTAGTCAATTGCCACTCAGTAATTGGTGGACGAGGTGGATAACTGGTGAATTCTCAAGGAGGCTGGAGCTGTGGCGAGTTATGCAGACCAGATGCTCCTAATTGAATCATTTTTCAAACGTGTCATTGGTTGCAGCTGTTGTCTCCGGTGGCTAGGATGGTGATGTCAAGCATTTGGGCATGAACTGAGGTGTGAATTGATTTGACATTACAGTGGTACAACCTTACCAGTTGATTACGCACAATTCATTGGCTTGACCTAGCCCATTATGTGCTCCTAAACGTGGATTGTGGCTCCATGTGGTTGTGGTGGATTATGATAATTATGTTTTGTTAATCATATTTTGTTGAATCTTTTTTTAGATATTCCTGTGTTTAGCTAGCTGTTTTTTTCCTAATCAAATTGCAAATGAATGTATTATTGGATCCCAAAACATATGAGACGAAATATGAAGGACAATCACTGGATAACATAATTAATCTAATTTTAATCTTTTTACGAAACAAAGTATTTCTGCAACTTCTTATCAACAACTTTAGAAATATATCACAACACAACATCTACAAATTGAGCTATATGAGGAAACCTTCTGTCTAGGATGCAAGGGCTTCAATTGAGGCCTCTCGTCCCTAAAAACTGATGTTTACTGCCTCCGCAATTGCTTTATTATTTTGTTAATTGCATGTCTAATAATTATTCAGATGTTGTATTGTAATTTGTTAGAAGCTCCTTTTCCTCTCAACTTGAAAGCAGAGCTAAAGACACACTGCGGAACTAACTGAAGAAGCTCCTGCGTATTGCCAACACCCTCGGAGGCATAAAGATTAGTATAAATTTTTTGGACCTCATCACTTATATCTTCACGAGTGGTGCACAAGGTCCCATCAGCACGAACCAACGAAGTAATCAAATTATGCCGTTTCCGCTGCGTTGCCCTAACCTGGGAAAAGCAGTTACTCCCTCCGTCCACAAATGTAAGGTGTGCACGGAATTTTAGATTTAAATTTGACCAACAATTAAGCCAATAATATTAAATTATATAATACAAAAGTGATACCATTTGAAAATACGTTTGAATATGAATCCAACGATACCACTACTATGTTGTAGTGACCCTATTCTCAGATCCGATGTCAGTATAAATTATTGCGAACAAAAACGATTTCTTCCATTGACATGCATGCATTTAGGCCATTAAGGCATGACCTTGATCGAAAACCCTAACGAATGTTCTTAAGTTTTATATACAATTAAGAAACCCCACCCAAGTGTTTCAAGCCAACTGAAAAGAAGGATGCACAATTGACCGAGTATTCAACTAATAATTCTTTTCTTGAAAAGAAATCGAAGTGGGTCAATCATAGCTTTGCAAAATTTCATGTTTAAAGTTGTCTCTATGTTGTCAACCAAAATATGAACTTTTGAAAAGCATAAAAAATAAATTGGAATACTTGTAGTACCAAATCTATGTTTGGATTAAAATTGCAAATAGGTTGAAATGATAGGCCAACCTAGGTAGTTTAATCCACTGGGAATTTGGAGAACACCGGCATGTCATGAGGAACCCTTTAGATTGTTTGTATAACCTCATTTATCCCAAACCCTGGCTCTAAAACCAGAAGGGAACCAAAATGAACCAAATTAGAAATTTGTTGTATTCTTTTCTGCCCATGGGACCCACCCGCAATGGCCTTTTTCTTCTCCACGCAGCTCAACAGTGAGCCACTCCCCATTTTTCCTGCTCCACCGTGTTCTTCCAACTCTCCCACCATGCTTCTTCTTTCCCCCCCCAATCTCTCATCCAAAACCAAGAATTGAGCTCTGCATGTTATACTACCGATTTCCCTGCCTCTTGTGCTTCCAATCCATCCAAGAATCTATTACATGCATGAGCATTTGGGCAGTTTGCCATGGGTGAATTTAACCCCACCTTCTTCAACCTCTGGCCGGAGCTTTTCCCCACACTGCTGCACGCCCTTGTCTCCTTCCCTCCTCCGGCCGGTACCCGCCGCCTCTCCTCTACCCAGCGCCGCTCTCCCTCCGCCCTAGCTCCCCGCCGGCCTCCCAAGCTCCGGTTGCCGCCACCTCTTCCATCTCCCCTCTCCTCCCCGTGCGCCGCCGTCGACCCCATTGCCCGCCTTGCTCCACCGCGCGCCGCCGCCTCGCACTGCCGGCAGCCCCCGGCCAACCTCCCCCACTCATCCCCCTTCAAGCGCCGCCGCCCCTCCCCTGCTCGGCTGGCCTTGCCACCGCCGCCGGCCAGCGCCTCCATCCCCGCCGCCGAAGGCTCCTTGCCGCTCCTCGTGCCACGCCTTCTTCCCCAGAGCGCCGCGCCGCCCCCAGCTGCGCCGCCGGCCCGCCCCCAAGGCCTTCGGCCCCGCTCGTCGCCGCCCCGGGCTCGCCGTCGCCCGCCAAGGCGCTCGGCCCAACCGCCTCTGTCTCCTTTCCCCTCGAGGGCACCACGCCGCCGGGTGGAGCACCTCCGCGCCGCTCCTGGCCGTGCTGCTGCCCCCCGTCGCGCAC